>PVJX010010242.1:0-57808 GCA_004027295.1 Dolichotis patagonum
CACAATTTTAATAGATTAGTGTAAATGGGGAATTGCATGGTTATTTTCCAGACTGTAGGCGTTTTTTAGTATTCACAGAAAGTAACTTCTGACTTTAACTCGGTTCAAATCGGTTTCAAAGTTGAATAATTGTCAAGTCTGTCGTTTCCAGTAATGCAAGTCACCAAAGACCCTTACAATTATAAAAGCCAATGGCAAACTTTTAAAACTCAACACATTGAGTTTTTCAGCACTATTTGGTACCACTGATTGCTTCTTTAGTAGTGTTCTCTCTTTACTTTCATGATACTAAGCTTTTGTTTTTCTCTTGCCTCTGTGTTTCATTTAAAATTTCCTATTTCTGTCTTTGTTCTTAACAGGGTATGAGAGCTTAATCCTCAGTTAGTTATCAAGTGCAGTCTGTTCCACTGTCCTCACTTCAACTAGCTTATCTAATGTCTCTCCCAGCACTTTTCTCTTTCAGTTTCTTCCTGACTCACATATCTCATGTTTAGCTGTCCCCAATTCAAGTTCTCCATTGTCCTTTAACTACATTTATTTTTGCATTCATCTTTCCCCTTCCTGATGTAATCTCAACCCTAGTTAACCTTAGCATTATCTGCAATTAGCATATGTCAGAAATGTAATCATTGTTTTTGAATCTACCTTAAAGTCATTGCCATCCTCCATTCCATCAGTAACCCAATCCTATGAATTCTACTTCCATCCTTACCATAATGTCTGACCACCCTGACAAGTTAAAATTCCAGGCTGTTGTTATGTTTCACTATAGTCCTAGCTTCCAGAAAATATTTCATGTTTTGGCTATTGCAACTTTTCTAACCCTATATTTCACTACTTTTCTATATGTACTTTTTGATTCAAACATATTGTGTTTTTTTCTTAACACTTTATACTGTTTTATCTCTCTGCCTCCAAACTTGGTGAGTGACTGACTTCCTCTTGCCTGAAATAATTCTCTGTTTTTTGACTGTATTAACGTGCTCTGTAGTTTTGTATCTTTCTTGGTAGTTATTTATTTTGTTGTATGCTATCTTTTTTCCTAATTCCCACTGGGCCTGGATAAATAAAGACCTTGTTAATGTCAGCAGACTATTTAATAAGGTCAAATGTATGACAGTGTCAGTAAAATTTAAAAAACACAATTTGTCACAGCTAACGCCAATATGGATAATGTCAGAATATTCCATATTTGGCAATTGTTGTACTGTATACCTGTATGAACTGTGATCACATAGGTAAATGTTTATAAAATTCCTAAGCCTGTGAGTTAAAATAACAAAAGAGGTTCCAGGTTTTCCACAGTTATTGTGTGATGATATTCATGTTTAAATGTTTCCCTCTAAATATCAGTGCATATAAATAAAATGTATATAATACAGAAATCTGTGATTATATTTACTCATTAAATGTAAGAATAGTGGCTATATGCTACCATTTATAATTAAGGAACAAAATTTACTGATTTCCTAAGTTTGATTTTCATGGAATCTGCATTAAAAAGTGTGATGAATATGGCAGATCATTTTGAAATTTAAAGCCATTTTATGAACTAGCGAAGAGAGAACATCTGAATAATGGACTTTTGGTATTAAATTCAAAGGCATTTGTTGTCTTCCTGCTATAAAGAACAATCACATTCAACTAAAGTGAATCCTAGAGTAGAGGGAATCCAAGGTTAAAGGTCATGAAGCCTTAGTTCTAGTCTCATTATTGAGGTTTATTAGCTATGTGACCGCAGGAAAATCACCTAATTTCTCTAGTATTTTTTAAAAATTATCATTATAAGAACTTACTGGTCCAGAGTATTTTGTGTTCTCTGGAGTTTTAAATCCCATAATTTTTTACTTTATGTCTCTGGAGTTGGATTATTTTTTTCTTTGGAGGAGGCAGAGTCAGTTTTGCTTTTGTTTTGACATGTTTATCACAACAGACACGACTCACATCTGACTAGCTTTTGTTTTCACTTTTCCTTCCCACAACCATGTTCATTGGGCCATTTCCTAGTAGTTGAAGAACAATCAGTGAATGTACTTTCAGAACACATGCCCAATGGTACTTTTTAAGTACATTCTTAGAGGGTGCAAACATATTTCAAAAATTTATACAAACAAGTGGATTATGCTCAATCATTGCAATTTTAAGCTTCTGTACACAGGAATTATTTAGGAATGAGTTTTGTACTTCTTTGGAGCTTAGGTTTTAAAGATTAGGGTGGAAGTATTTTTTTTCTAAAGTCTCCAGTGCAGTACTTTTTAATCTAAACTTTCTGTATTGTATTGTATCCATGCTGTCCAATATGGTAGCTATGAACTCCATGCAGATTTTGAGTATGTGAACTTTTTTTCCTTTCCTTTTTTTTTATGAGACAGGGTCTTTCTATGCAGTTCAGGCTGGCCTTGAGCTCACTTAGTAGCCTAGGCTGGTCTTGAACTCCCAATGATCCTCCTGCCTCAACCTCCCAAGTGCTGGGATTACAGGCGTGAGCCACCACGCCCGGCTCCAGTATATGAAGTATGACTAGTGAAACTAAACAGTTGAATGCTTATTTTCATTGATATTAAATTAAACTGTGATCAGAGGTGCTATTGTTTATATTCACATGTTTGTGCATGTATTTGCATGCATATGTGTACTGAGTAGGGAGGAGCAGGGATGAAATTAAAGGAGAGAGACAAGAAATCATTATTTTGAATTATCAAAGTCTGTCTATACATTACTGCTCAGAATGTCTATGCATTGAGTTTTAACCCAATCCAGTAATTGTTCTCTGAAATACTTAAAATGTCTCTTTTACTCCTCACACTCAGATAATGTAAATATTTCTGAAAAAGAGTAATACCCTAGCAGATTGTTAGAAAAGGATGTGGAAATATGATTATTTAATTTATATTTTTTATAATGAATTATATTTCTGTTATAATTTGGTGAACACTAAAGGGTATGTTGATAAAGCTTTGCCTTATTAAACTACTGACTTCAGTGTGTCTCCTAATTATTTAATACTATGTTTAATAGATTCAAGTTCTGTTTTCATATTCAACTATGTATTTATGTATTATGTGTAATGGAAGAGCATTTGCAACATTTATTAAATGTAAAGTTTTATGTTAGTATGTGATTAATTTTGACTTTTACTGTTTTTATTGTCTCTCAAGCTAAGTACTTTCATTTGTTTAAAGGTACAGTTACAAGATGATTAACTTGTTTCTTATGGCATGTTTTCTTTACTTGTAGGCTATTAATACAAGCCATTAAGCTAGAATTTCTTCTGGCAAAAAACAACCCTAAGAGAAGGCAACTTTTCTCTCTATTAATTTCAGATTGGGCATGTGCTTTGGCTTATTCGGTCATGTCATGGTCGTATCAATAATAATAACTCAGCCAAAAACAATAAGATAGCACTGTACACAATATGCAGATTTATATAACTATTGACACAATTTGCACAAATTCTTATTGTAGATAAGAAGGTCATGAAATTAAGTTGTAAACATCATAAAGTACTTTATATGTCTGTTAATGTAATGCTAAGTCTATGCCAAATATTTAGCCAATTATCTGTTTTATTTTGATATCTAAAGATTACTAGAAATTGGACTACCTTGTTAATTTATCATGTAGATAACTTACAATATTATAAACAGCTTGAATTGTCCCTTTTAAAACATGTAAGTTTTGATTTTTGAAACTGAATGAAAAATAGATGATCTACTCCAGAGCAGCTTAGCTGTATAAGATACAGATACAAAAATAAAAGCAATATAACTTTTAATCTATTCTTTCTACCTTGAAAAAACCCTCTTTCATAATGATAGGTCTGGAGAACTGGGTGTGGTGGTACAGACCTGCATCCCAGGATTTGGGAGTATGAGGCAGGAGGATCACCACCATTTCAAGAGAAGCCTGGGCTACATAGCGAATTCAAGGCCAGCCTGAATTACATGAGACCTTGTCCAAACAAACAAACAGTTCTGGAGAAGACAAGTCTAAATACTTTTGAAATATTTTTGTGCTTATATTTTTTCTATACTCTATTTACATTCTTTCTGTAGATACTCAACATTTTTACTAAATCTGTTATTTTCAGAAGTTCCCTTGAATTCAGCTCTTTGAACACTCTACTACTCACTACATATTCTAAAATTAATCAATTAAAATGTGTAGTTCTTGTTAAACTCAAATAGCTCAAATTAAACTATTTGCCAGTTGCCTTAGATTTGAATAGCATTTTCAAAAATACCTTTGTTGGATAATGAATGAAAATTAACATCTTGTTGATTCTCATCAAGTTTATAATTTCCAGAAAGTAAGACTTCTTTTATGATAGGGAAATTCAAAATCAGAAAACTAGAAAAGTCAAACTCATTTCCAGTATCAATGTAATTAATGAAACATGTCATTGGAAAACACACCCTCATATATATTCTATTATGTAGTGCATATTAGTTTTGACAGTGGTTTCTAGTTGATATTAATTGACTTGTATTAATGTTTTACACAAAAATTAACTTTTATACCAAGTTAATTTAATTATGTATTTTATACTCTATTTTGTCCAAATTCATTCCAAAAAGAGGACTGAAAGAGTATATATCAATTTAATGATTTCTCCAAGTTATTACTGTTCCTTGTTAAATACTCGGGTAGTTTATAACTTTACTTGATTTATTTTAGAAAGGTATTTGTAACTATGGAGAATTGAGGCCAGGGGTACTCTGATGACAGATGGCTATGAAAGATACATTTCATAATCATTTCAAAAGCTCTATGTGCATACTTTCTGAGCTTTGAGTTTCTCAGTGGGAGTTTAATTTTTTTATCCTGTTAAAGCATGCACATTCGACCATCTATCACCTCTTTGTTAGAATTAGTTTGAACATCAGAAACTACTGTTAACTTTGGTGTTTATAATCTAAAGATGATCATCATTGTACATGTAGAAATATTTGCATTTTTTATTTCATTGTATAATATATATATAAATGCCATTAGTGAATGCATTATTTGGATACATTAAGTAAATAGATATTTAATTTAACTTAATTTATTTTTTCTAAACAAAATTTCCTCTCTTATTGCAGGTGGCTTGCATGCAGTTTATAAATGCCCTTGTCACTTCTCCGTATGAACTTGATTTTCGAATACATTTAAGGAATGAATTTCTTCGTTCAGGACTGAAAGCAATGTTACCAGTAAGTTGTGTATATACATTTATTATGCTGATGAACTATACCCTTTTTTCCTGTTTGGATAAAAATATATCTTCAACCAGAATATACACATGTGACTTGCTATTCTTGTTTATTGAAGAATTAGGAATTTTGTAAGCTTTTATATATTGCAGTAATATCAGTTTCATTATATGAGTGATGATTCATGATTCAAAATTCAGATATTGATGTGTAATGTGTTTTGAATTTTTTGACTTCTTCAAGTCAATGGGGAACTTGTTTGAATTTTGACTGTTGAGAACATAAAAGGTCATGTTTCTAAGGAAAAGGATTTATTTCTCAAAACAAATATAAATATTTGTTATAATTATGATAATGTTGAATATTTTTGGAGAAATATATCATCTGTATCTAAGATAAATGAGCACATTGTAATAATATAGCAACTGTGGCCTATAATTTATTTTATTAAGCATATTGCCAGAAGAGTGACTTTTTAAAAGACACAGATATTGTTAAAAGGAGACAAAAGGTTAACGGAAAATTGAGAAATAAAGCTTAGTACAGTTAGCTGGTAAAGCACTAGTAAGTGTATAATATGCATCTGTAAAGTTTGATCAACTACTCTTCACTGAAACTGATTATAAGTTGTATGATTGGGTCTACCTGGTTTCAGAAATTTGTATATCAAAGTTATCTTGAGTGGTTCTTTAATTCTTGATTTTAAAAACCATTTGCTACACTGATCACAGTATCATTTTAAAAGACATCTGGTGATTGAATGTGCAGTTAACATAGATGAATGCATGATTATAGCATTTATAGCATATGCTTTATTCTTGTTTTATCACTAATTTGTCTTTCTGCAAAGCTTCTGGCCTTAGAAAGTTAGAGACATTCTTGTCTAGTTCACCTTTGAGTTGCTTTTTCATTGGTTTCCCTGCTTGTTCTTGTGTACCATTTCTCTGTTTCTAGGAAGGTAAGCTGGTTGCAGGGACACTTATCTAGCATTCTGTACTTGTTTACTAGTATGACATATTTTGTGCTTGTTGCTATTACTCTTCTTTCATTTGGATTTATTTCTAATTGAACATATTCTATACTAATAAATGGTTAGTTAAGAAATCTGTGATTCTCATTTTTATTTATTTTGGTTCTCATCATTTTTGGGAGGAGTGGTTTTTTGAGACAGGTTTTGCTGTATAGTTCAGGCTGGCCTTGAACTCAGGGAGCTCCTCCTACCTCAGCCTCCTGAATACTGAGATTACATGTGTGCTATATTATGTTTGGCAATTCTCATCCTTTAAAAAATATGGTAGACAAGATAACTTTTCTACTTACCTTTTTCCCTTTTGCCTGAATGTATTAATGTCTTCCAGGCTTAATGATCTCATGATATGTTGCTCATTTGGTTATACTGACAGCTAAGATTTTTTTTTATTTTTTTAAATTTTTAAAATTTTATTTAAAGAGAAAAAACAAAACAAAACAGAATAAAGGGTAGCAACAATACAGAATTCCAAAGAAAAAAGGAAAAGAACAACAAAAAAACCCACTAAGAAATCATTACTTGACAAATTACATACTGACATCTTAGAAATAGTTGTTCAAATTACAAAATTAAAACATGCAAAGTAGACATTCAAACAGTGAGACTGTTAACAGTTCTGCTCCACAATCTGACAAAAACAGCAATATGGTCATCTAACACACTCAAACATACATGCAATTATATCAAAAGGGTAAAATTAAACACAACAAAACAACAAAGTGGGTCACAAGAAAGCAATGTAAGAGACATAAATTTCAAAGCTAGACAATCAGAGATATTCACTATCATATTGACTCTTGTTTTCTTCCCAGTAGTTGTCCATAATGTCACATACAGGGAATTCACGTGAAACAACGTAGTATGGAACTAATCTGAAAAGAACGATGAAGGCGTTTCAGGTCTTCAAGACCAGACAGTAGGGAACCCAAGAATGGCTGTCATAGTGTCTCTCATTGTCTTCAAAACAGCTGTCCATACCTTCATGTGTGTTGAACTTAAACAAAAGAAAACAAGCTAAAATCACTTTGAACAAAGGCCGCCCGAAGGGAGAGACCCTGGCCCGTCGGGACCTGCACCATGGGGTTGACTCGGGGTGCCAAGAGAACAAGGAACTCCTCCCCTCTCTGGGGGGGGGTGGTGCCTGTAATCCTGCCAGCGCACAGGCCAAGAATCAGACATCTTATGTCGTCCTGTCCCCTGTCCCGTGTCCCCCACCCACCCTTAGCAACTGGGAACCAATTAACTACACATCTTGTGAAAAGATTGGCTATGTTATTTAGTATGAGCTTCCCATATGCAAAGATATGGAAAACCATTTGGAAGAAAACAAGAGAATATGACAGATAGTGAAGATCTCTGGTTGTTTAGCTTTGAAATTTATGCTTTCTTATGTCCCGTTCTGTTCTGTTTTGTTGTGTTTAATTTTACCACCTTTAAAATAAAATTTTAAAAAAAGTGATAGTATTGCTGGATTTCACATCATGACATTACAGAATCAGCACTGGGCACTGTAGTGTCTCTTTTTCTTCAAAGTAGTTGTTCATTTCAACATGCTTTATGTAGTTCGTTCTTGTAAACTGTTTATGCATATACATGCATGAGTCTCTACATGTATATCTATCCTTTCTGTATTAGAGGGAAAAACAAAATAAAGCAAGACAAAACAAAACAATTCCTAGAAAAGCATGAAGCAAAAAGTCTTATAAAACCACAATACAGGGTGATCTACAGTGGTTACCATGATGTCTCAGCAGTATAAAACAACATTAATAAAAACAAAGCATTGGAGATATTATAAGACTTCAAAAGCAGGCAATAATCAAACCAGAGTGGGTATCTTAGTGAATCTTGTCATCTTCAGTGTAGTTGCCTATACTCTTAGACTTGATGCTATCAATCATAACAGATTTGAATAAAATCAGTCAATACAAAATAGCAATATAACAAACTAGATTCAAATAAGATCAGTCAAAATAAGACAGACAACTAAGATTCTAACTAGTATTTCTAAGCTTTGTTGTTCCATTGACTGTATATCGCTATACAAGGCCTTTTATAGGAGGAAGTACTTCTTACTATATGTAAGCTTCCTAAACTCTTCATGGCTATAGTTTCTCCCTGGTGTTCTTGACAATGAGTACTCACCTTTTGTCTGTGGAAGCAGGTTCTTCTTCTTAGGAGCCAGGTGACCTTTTAAACTGCTCTTTGTTTTGTTTTCTTTTCTGCACTGTGGTCTATTTCTCTAGCTTCTCTGTAGTTTCTGGTTTTCCTTTTATGCCCTCCCTGATTTCTGGAATCTATAGGTACTGTTTTTTATTTTCTCCAAGTTATTTTCTAGGTGTCTGGATTCTGGGTCCCTGAGAGGCTGTATTTATCTGCTGATCTCTGCTCTGCCATTTTTCTTCATCTGCCTTTTATTTAGTTACATAAATAAATATTAGGTAAATCAGATATACGAAAGAGCAGTGTAGTGAGAAATTGTGTTTGTTGGATGTGAATATACTGTATCTCCTTTAAAAGCCTGACGAGCCCTTTTTAATTCTTTGGAAAGCTTGGCCAGTAATGGCTAGTAATTACTAGTATACTGATAATGAGGTTTGATTTCTTTTGAAGTGTACTGTATTGTAAAAACTTATTTTATGTTTCAGTTATTGTGCAAAAATGTGTCATAACTATACAATTGTTCTATTAAAATATTTATACATGCTAGTGATAGTATAATACTATAATTTGTGATAGCCTTTCATAAGGATATCTGTCATATTAGTGCTGTGTAAAAAAATAATTGATTAAATGTTTGTTTTATCAAGATTTTATGGAGACATCTTTCTGGGTTTGACATTTGCCTGAGAGGAAATTTTATAAATATAAATAAATATATGTATATATATGAGTATATATTCATTTTAGTAGCCTGGAGCATCATTGATAAAAAACATTTACAATATATTACACTTGTACATGTTTATCATTTTCTAGTATGCTATATAAATTGAACAATTAATGAGTTATTTTCACTGAAAATATTTTAATCATGTAGAGTATTTTCCATGTTTTCTAATTTTTTATGCTAATTAGATGGCAATATTTACATTTTTCTGTTTTTCAAACCTTTGAATGTATTCAAGTTTTATGATAGATATCTAAGAGAATGTATTGTAACATTAGAATAAGGTAAAAAAATCCTTTAAAATGTGTGAAAAAATGTGCAAAATGTTTCTGTAGTGAACAGCATGTTGGATATAACATTTCTGTGATTTTCTGAATATAGTTCAGAAATCCAATGATAATATGATTTGCTAATATTACACAATTTGCATTCAAATAAATTTCTTCATTCCTCTTCAAATTGGCAAACAAGACCCAAAGTAAATTCTTACAAAAGATGAAATTATTTGAATACATTGTGTAGAAACTTATTAAAAAGTATTGTTCTATAGATATAATTTCAATAAATTATTATGTCCATAAGTGTTAGCACATGTAAAAATAGCCTAAGTTTGTGTTTAGCTTTATTAGTAACCATTGCAGCTCCATGTATAATTATTGTTTTAAATAAAAATATAAACAACAAATGAATCCCTTTTTAAAATTTACCTAATTTGAAGTACACCATGCTTGCATTTCCTTTTAGAGTTCAAGTTCAGCTCTGAACAACCTAGTCCCACTTTTGGTATCACCCTTGAGCATCCAAAGTTGTGATTATCCATTTGAGTTTTGAAAGCTGCATCTTAAAGGACACATATTAAAGATATTCCAGGTGATATATATTAAGCCCAACAATCTCTAGTGTGGCATGCTTCCAAAGTTTTTTATACTATTATTTTGAAAATCATCAGAGCTTTATAATGCATGTGCTTATGATGTATTTCAAAAAAGAAAACTGCAGTGCCCAAGTTGGTATTTTGTGATTAGGATAAGGAAAAATAAAGTGGGGAAGAAGGGTAGATATATAGATTGATTTAAAAAAAATTCTAACACCTTTTTGCTTTAAAATCACAGAATATCAGTTAAAATAATTTTGTTTATGAAACTTTTCTACGCCATACTTGGGAATGTTGTGCTTGAATATATCTTTGCATTTGTTCTTTGTTAATATAGTTAGTCTATGTTTCCTTTTTTTGCCAGAGGCATATGGAATGTTCTAACTGCATGCATTCTTTTTCAGTGGTTGATTAGTATGTTTGTTCAAACCTACAACATTTAATTTGGCTTGTTAGCAATTAGGTTTTTTTTTTTCTTTTTGTAGAAGTGGTCGTTAATTTTTTAAAGTGAATAAACAGGATGTGGGATATAGCCAGAAAATGCAGTGAATGCAATAAGCTTCTTTTGTTTTGAAATAGAAAAACTTTGTTACATTTTCTGTTTTCAGGAAACCAATTGCCTGTGTTTGGAATTTGAAATTACTTCTATGTGTATAAATGAATAATTATTTTCTGTTCATTATTATTGAAACATTCTATTGTTAAACTGTTATTTATCTGCTAAATTTTGTGTTTATGTATTAGGATCTAAAAGAAAAAGAAAATGATGAGCTTGATATTCAGTTGAAAGTATTCGATGAGAATAAAGAGGACGACCTAAATGAATTGTCTCACCGTCTGAATGACATTCGAGCAGAAATGGAATATCCTTTGACAAACCACAATAATAATATTTATAGGGAATTTTGGGGCGAAGTTTTGGACCCATCGTTAGAGATTTTGTCTGCTAGCCCAATTAATATCCATTTGTTTACATTAGAACCTCACTATGATGTTGTTCTTTCGATTCATACTGAGGAATTGTCATGCTGTACTGAGGAGTTACGCAGACTATATTAAAATCTGCAAAGTGGCTCCCTGTATTTTAGATATACTCTGCTCAGTGGCCTTAAATAGACAAGAGCCTAGCACAAGTATACCTAGCATATAAAATGAGGAAAATTTCTCTTAGTTTGCATGTGACTATAGTTAATATATATTTTCAATTTATTAAACGGTACTCCATTAAGAAATAGCATTCAATGGAAATACATGTATTTTTCCCTGTCACAGAAGTTGTGTTCCTTACCCATTGAAAAACAAATGTTTAGATAAAATAATTAGCTGATTATATAATAAGGCTATGTTTTGGAAGTATCTGAGTCAAATACAACAACCATATAATCTTGTAGTTAGTATTGAAGGCGAATGAAGTGAATTTAGATTGCAGTGATAGTGGTGCTAGCACTGCTAGCCATTTGTTTCACGTCTGTTAAATTTCTTAAGATTCTGGAATGCTGGGAAACTCTTCAGAACCAAAATAACCTTTGAGTTAGACTTTTTCCTCTGTACCCCAACCCCTGCAATAAAAGCTGGAGTCATATTCCCTTCTTTAAAAGCCCCATGGTAGCTTGTTTGTTCTATCTTATTTATGAACACTTTTCTGTCCATGTGAGATTGAGGGCAGAAGTCTTATATTTCATCTTTTGTTCTCCAATGTTTCTACTTGAAGTCATACATATAAGTATTATATTAATGAGTGTGTGATGAATAGTAATACTATTATTATAAGGAATAATTTTTTATCTGAACTTTGTGACTAGTCTGCCATGGCTTCTCATATTAAGTGCCTTTTATATAAATTAGTGAGTGCTTTTCTTTATATAGATTTTTCTTATAGTCAAGTTGTACCATAAACCTACTTTTTTGGAACAACTCTAGTCATTTAAAGAAACTTCTGATACTTTATGACAACATTCTTACATGCCATCTATCTTACACTTAATTTTACTTCAGAGGAAATATTGACATTTCAAGTTATTTTTAGGATTTCGGATTACATCTCATTTTTTACTTTTATCCTATGTCAATTTTCCTCGTCCTCACTTTTCTTACAACAGCGCTGTTTTCTAATGTACTAAAAGTATCTTTAGTTCTACCGCATTTTTGTATTCTAAGAAAAACTTTTTAACCACCATTGTCTTTATTCTATTTCTTTTCTCAAATAAAGAAACGAAGATGAATACCAAAGTAAGGTTGTTCATCTGGATAAAATAAAACTTTTTATGATCTTTTGGTAGTTCATAGTGTGTTTGTTTCCCATCTTCTTTATATGCCAGTAAAAATAGAGTATTAGTGGCTTGCATGAATAATATAGGACCTATTATATGTCCCTATCAAAAACATAAGAGAGAATAAATGAGAAAAGAAGGGCAAAATGAAAACTGAGCTTTTTGAACAGCAAGGGAATGGGGGTTTGAAAAGAGAAGATAGGTATGGAAAAAAAGAGGAATCAAGATACATCATATACAGATACAAATTCCACATAATATATGTGGTCATTATGTAGACCTAAATTATACCAATAAACAAATAAAAACTAGAGTAGGACAAAGCCACTGCAATCGACAGCATTGCTGTACCAATGGTGCTAGCTGTATCCTGGACTTTATTTTGATGAATTATTGATCATTTAAGATTTTAATAGTCAAATTGTCCTGGAAATGCTCCTTTATTCTGTTACTCTAGTTAAACAATAAAAACCATTCCATAGAATCCATAGAAAAATGATTCCATTAGAATCATTTTTTGTATGTAAATGTTTAAATAGTAGATCATGGAGTTGAAAGTTTTAGTAACATTAATGGAAGCAGAATTATAAATCTATATTTTTAAAATTTAATTTGCTTTTGTTATGAATGCAACTTTCATCAGGAATCTTTGATTTTTTTTCCTTTACTTACTTTTTACTGATATGAATGAAGTATATCATCTTTTATATAATATGTTGAAAGACACTGCTGCTGAATCTTATTTATTATCCATTCTACAACATTTTTTGCTTATCAGAAATGACTATTATATCAGGTAAGAGGCAGTTAAGACTACTATGTTTATAATTTGAGTTGGATTTTTTTTTTTGAATTGGATATTATAGGAGAATTAGCAATGTAGTGGGGCCTCTGTTATATATGCACATATATATACACAGAATATACGAGTTTGTCTATTAAAAGCACCCACTACTTTTTCTTGTCTTTTTGAGGCAGGTTCTTGCTATGTAAATTAGGCTGGCCTTGAACTCTCAGTGATCCTCCTGCCTCAGTCTCTCAAGTGCTAGGCTTAGAGACATGTGCCATTGTGCCTGGTCTACCCACCACTTTAAAATGGTGTTTATTTTATTTTATTTGGATCAGAAGTGGAACCAATTTAAAAAATGGAGTATCCAGCAACAGAACTGTTAATAATAGCACAACTGATATTGCTGACTGTGGAAATTTTTGGCTAGATAATGAACACAGAGAAAACATTAAAGATTCTAGAACATTTTTCTTTTTGCTTTGTACATTCCCATAGTTAAGTTTTTACTGTTATTTCTATTTTATATCTTGGTGTAGTAATTTTAACATCTGAAGAAAATAATAGTGCAAATATTTCAGTTTTGGGTTCAGTGATCAATTTTTTTTGAAAATATAAATAAGCATGACAATAAAACTAAAAGTTTTAAAATTTAGTAATGTGGAGTATATCAGGGGCTGGGGATTTAGCTCAGCAGCATAAGTGTCTGCCTGGCAAGCGCTAGGTTATGAGTTCGATCCGCAGTACATAAAATAAATAATAAATAGATAAATAAAAAAATAACAAATGTGAAGTATATCTAAAAACTGGAAAGTTACCCAATGCTTTCTGAGTGACTGAAAGGCTAGTGTCTGTAGTGTTACATATAACTGTTCAAGATACTATTAGATGTTAATCATCATAGTTTCATTTATATGAAATTCTGACAACTGAGATTCTCTGATTTCTCAAAACCAGTATGATTAAAGGGAAAAGGAAGGCTATCAAGAGTTAAGGTGTATTTGCAACAGAAATGATAATTTCAAAACAACATAGAGAACTACTATAGTTCAGACCAGTACAATAATTTAATGAGCATTATTATGTTACCAAAACAGAAGAATTTTAAAAATGATAAGTAAAATACTATTTTTGAGCAAGTAACATGGAATTTCAATAAAATTGTTTCTAAATTAAACTGATGATTAAAAGAGGATCATGCTCAGGGATACTCAGTTATCTGGGGACTCCATTTGCATGAAATTCCATTGTCAGTAAGTATGAATAAATCAAATTACACAGGACATCTTTTTATCCTAAGAACACTCATGTAAGGTGGAAGTGTCACAACCACTTTTATTTCACTTATGCATTAAAATTTTGCAGTATGTGAGTAGTCATTTTTAAGTCCCAAAATACCTTAATAGAGTGTAGATTTATATATAATTTAAAACTGATAATACTTTTCATATTGAGTCTGTAGCCATGCATATGAAGTATATATGCTTTCATAAAATGGATCTTTTAAGTTAAAATATATCTTTGGAATAATCTAAAAGTTGGCTTGGTAAAGTTTTGTTAGCTGTTATAGCTATCTTGATTATAATTGCAATAGTAAATTCAAGATATTTTTTGCCACTTAATGCCAGGAAACTCATTACTTATTGAAATTGAGAACTCTTAGAAGTTCGGAACCGTTTCTGTTTTGACAGATGTAGCATTAAGGAGTGACTTATTTTTACTAGCTTTAGAAAGAATAGCTTAATAGATAAAATTGATAAGTATCTTTGAACATAGGCATGGATCCCTAAAAAAGAGTAATAAGTCACTAAACATTTGTGGTTGATTACATCATAGTGGGTTTGGCATTGTAACATCCAGACCATCTTTAAGTGTAGGCATTTTTTTCCTAAGGAAGTTTAATGGTTAGAGGGATTTTCTTTCGTTTGTTTGTTTATTTAGTAGCAATAGAAAAAGACCTTTTACAAAACTCTTAATAAGACAATTGACTATTACAGGTAGAAAACTTGTTCCCAAATACTTTGTCTCTTTTTCAGACCACAGTATTATAAGATAATTGAAGAGTGTGTTTCACAGATAGTGCTGCACTGCAGTGGTATGGACCCAGATTTCAAGTATAGGCAAAGATTAGACATTGATTTCACTCATCTGATAGGTATGTAATATAACTGATACTATCCTTTTTTGTTTTATACTTTTGTAAATAGACATTTATAAATGTAGATCTCTCACTAAGCATCATTTATTACTATCTAGAAAATCATTGTGTCTCAAGGTATCTATTTGATATAATTATTAATTATGATTATTGTGAGGGCCTGTGTAATTGGATATATTAAACTATGTGATGTTTTAACATTTCTGAACTCAGTTTAAACTCAATATCCCCAGAGAAAGCCATTGTGTTATTGAAGGTGAATGTTTTGTGTTTTAGAAGCATGAATCAGAAATCCTTAACTACAGTTTATAGTGGTATTTTAGAGATTTTGTAGAACTCATGAGTACAATAGAGTCTCATTAATATTATAGCTAAGTTATTAGTGCTCAAGTTTGGGGAAAGAAATACAGGCTCATTTCAGCAATTTAAGGCCTTTACAGGCTGTCAAATAGATAAATTGTATTTTCATTGACCTCAGGACTAGGAAAGCATTTAAGGTTATCAAATTTGTCTCCTTAAATTGCTCAGAAAATGATTTTTTTATCATCCTAGAATGATAGTTATCAATGCATCCCAGAATAGTCTCTGAAGGAGGAAGTGAAACTTCCCTTGTGAAATATACTATATTACATGGCCTTACAGTTAAGCAGTGTTTTCTATACCTAATGGAAATCAGTAGTGGTAAAGTTCAAGCATGAACTCACTTGTCTTTAGAGAAAGAAAAACGCAGCTGTTGACTGCCAAGTATATATTATTTATTTCTCCATAACATAGCATAGATTTGCAGTAATATTTAAAGATATGTATCTTATTCTTTTTACTGTATTTTCTGTTTTTAACTATAATGCACACTTACTGAAGACAATACATTTAATATGTGACAGACCATCAGTCACATCACCATTGCTTCGTTTTCAGCCCAGTACATTTCTTTTTTTTACTTTTATGTATTTTTTTTTATTTTTGAGACAGAGTCCCTCTGTGTAGTTCAGGCTGACCTTTAATTCACTATGTAGCTCAGGCTGAACTCAAATTCATGGTGATCCTCCTGCCTCAGCCTCCCAAGTGCCGGGATTGCAGATGTGCAACATCACACTTAGCTTAGTGCATTTCCTTACGCAGTATATATCTCCGTGCTAGTCCATCTCATCTCTCATCTATGTAAATGCTTGTGGAACATTGTATTGCAGTTGGTCATGTCAACTTTTAAAATGGGACTTGTAATATTTGTACAAGGTTCCATCTTATAGACTCTTCTTTCTTATTGGAACTGTAGATTGCTTTCAAGTTTTCACCTGAATTATAAGTGAGCATGATATGAACATTATAGTGTTTGGCCTTTTCTCATTATTTCCTTAGAATTGATTGTGATAAATGAAGATATGGATTTTCAAGATGTTTTTCAGAAAGCTGGATGTTTTTTAGAAAGCTTGTGCCTGTTTACCTTGCCTTGGAAATGAATATGTACCCTGGCCTCACTCTATATTTTTCACTGAGTTGGATAAACTTAATAATTTATTTTGTATTGTGTGGAGAAAGTCTGTCTTGGTTACTTTTCTCTCATTGCTAGGACAAAATGCCTGACACCCAAAGTGAAGCAAAGAGAGATTTATTTTTTAAAAAAAAAATTTTTAATTTAAAAGAGAATAAAACAAAAGGGGGCAGCACAGAGCAGATCAGAACAGGACAACACAGGCAACACAGCACTCCACACCAAGTCAACTGGACATCAACAGTATCCAACACCACATCTCTCACTCTGCTACAGTTGAGCACAGTTTCAACCACAACATCAAACATAACACCATGGCGTAAAGCCATGCATATAGTGAAAGAATTACAGGGCTCCCTGAACCGAACAACAGAAAATGATCAATGGGTACCACAACATCCCATCTTTGATAAAAAAGAAAAAAATTTGTTTGAACCATCACACATATTCAAACTCCAACAAGACACAACGTGGCAGATAGAACCAACGGCAGCAGAACAAAAAAAGCATGGCAGGACTTCCAAGAAGGATAACACCAAATCAGCAATAGCTGTCACAATGTTTTCCTCAAAACAGCTGTTCACAGCACCACGCACGATACAGTCAAACAAAACAGGATAACACCATTCCAACTGATGATTCAAAACCTTGAAAAACTTCGAAGCCATGAGACGGGGCCTCATGCCTACCACAAAATCCTATACACTCTTATCAAATCTCACATTAGGGAGACCACATGGCACCCACCCCTGTGAGTCTGGTCTATTTCACTCAAGAGAATGGTCTCAAGTCGTGTCCATCTACCCATAAACATCTCGACGTGATCATTCTTCACAGCCGAGCAGCACTCCACTGTACAAAAACGCCACAACTTTTTTATCCATTCCTAAGTTGATGGGCACCTAGGTTGCTTCCAAGATCCGTCCACTACAAACCGTGCTGCTATAAACATGGGTGCACACACACCACTGTGGTATGATGTCTCCAGCTCCCCTGGGAACACGCCCAGAAGCAGAACAGCCGAGCCAAATGGGACCTCCACACCAAGCCCCCTGAGGAATCTCCAGACCGACCTCCACAGTGGCCGCACCAGTCTACACTTCCACCAACAGCGCAGAAGAGTTCCCCCTTCCCCACAGCCTCCCCAACACTTGTTGTTGGTAGTGTTTTCCATCCTGGCCATCTTCCTGGAGTGAGATGGAATCTCAGCGTGGTCCCAATTTGCATTTCTCTCATGACTAATAATGATGAACATTTTCCCATGTGTTTATTTGCCATTCGTATTTCTTCATCTGAGAACCGTGCATTCATTTCAGATGCCCATTTTTGGATTGGGTCCCTGAATTTCGAGGGTCCGATTTTTTTTAATCAAAGAGGGATTTATTAAGCTCACAGTCTGTGGAGGTTTCAGTCCAGAATCACCTGGCTGCAAGGCAAAGTGGCACATGACACAGGGCAACAGTTCAGGGTGGCAGAAAACAGCACAAGCAATAAAAGCAAAAGAGGAGGAACACAGAGAGAAGACTCTTTCTGTCCCTTGTATTATATATAGGCAACACCCCTTGAGTGTGACACTCACACCCATAATCCCAGGAGTGGACTGAGTCATTTGCAAACTCTAGAAGCTCACCTCCCTGACTACATGAGAATTTAGGGGGACATCCAGATTCCAAACATACCAGAGTCACTAGGGAGTATTTCCAAATAAGTGTATTGGCTTGAAATCTATTAGGAACCCTAGTTGGCATATAGACTCTACTGTTGATTTTGGCAAGCTTTTTGGTGTTCAACAGACATCCATTTTGTCTGCTATGTGCTGGATACTTACAATTGTTTTATTGGCATTCAGAAGTGCTGAGGAACAAAGTATGAGCTGGCCGAGAATAGTCTTCAACACTGATCTTCAATGACTTCATCCACTTGTCACTCTGTGATTCTACTTGAATAATCTCATCTTTTTAGGTTTTAGTTTCCTTAGTTCTAAAATCAGATAAATCAAAGTTACATGTAGTTCTTACTATTTTATGGTGAGAGTCCTTTTTGATAAGCTAATGATTTCTGTCAAACTTTGATTAGAACACATGCACATGAACATACATACATATACACACATGAATTCCCACAAAAGTTATTAAATGCTTGAAGAACTTCTATTTCAAGATCACTTAAACCTAAGAATATTAGAGTCTCTTATGATTTCACAATCCTGTACTTTTAGTATCTCTCATAAATTAAATCATGTCAAATCATTGCCCCAAAATGTTCAATGCCTTTTTATTAAAATTTAAATCAAAATCCCATTAAATTGATAACTATGTCTGGCACAGCATAGACATGGCCTTCCTTCCGACTTTAACACAGAGCACCTTCCTCCTGGGTTACTTTGCCCCAGCCGTACAGAAAAAGACAAAAACAACTTTATTAAAGTAAACTTGAAATAAGAAAAACTAGTCATATTTAAAGTATATATTGTGATAAATTTGGAGATTATATATATAGAAAATAGTCCCTTGTGTACACACACATTCCATTAACATACATGTTTAGATCCATGCTCTCAGTCAACATAGTACAGTTCTCTATTACTTCTTCATCTTTCTGCATTTTCCTTTTAGTCCTTCCTTTCCATGGCTCCCAACTTTCTTTGTCCTGAGATAGCCACTGATCTCTTTCTTACTAGTTTTATTTATACTTTCTCTTACGAGTTTCATTTCCTAAAATTTCATATAAATGAAAACACAGCGTGTGCTCTTTTTCTTTCATGAAGCATAATTATTTTGAGATATGTACTTGTTTTATTGTATATATTGATAATGCATTCCTTTGTATCGTTGAATAGTATTCCAGTATATGAATATATCAGCATTGGTTCATATATATTCTTGTTGATCATTATTTGGGTTCTTTCCAGTTTTTAGCTATTACATATAAAATTGCTATGGACATTCACATGCCTTGGTACAGACATATATTTTTTATCTTTTTTGGGGGGGGGTAAATAGATGTAGAATGGGTAGTTACAGAATAGACTTTAATAACCCAAAAGAGGTTCTTCCATTATTTATAAGGAATGATATTTCTTTTTGTTATATTTGAAAATTCTGAGAATTGAACCCAGAGTCTTATGCATGTCAAGGAAGCAATCTACCACTGAGGTTCATTTCTGACTGTTTTTCAAAATTTTATTTTGAAATAGTCTTGTAAAGTTGCCTAAACTAGCAGATTGAGTATAAGATCCTCTTGCCTCAGCCTCCTGAGTACCTTAGATTACAGAGTTGCATCATTGTACCCAACTTCACTATTTATATTAAGAAGTTTATGACCAAACCAGTGAAGCTTTAAGTTCATTATACTTTTTGCCCCATATCAGAAGTAAAATCTTTCACTGGGAATCTTGAATTAATGAATGTCACTCTATTATAGAATTTTTAAAGATAAATTTGAAACTTGATAATCATCTTTAATATGGAGTCTTTGCTGCCTTTCTATTCAAAATATACTACCAAACATTTTGAAGAAGTTGATGATTTTAACAGTTAAAACATAGTACCTTTATAACATTAAAAAGTTAATCAAATATATTTATGGATGCTTACTTTTGTGCTCTAAAAATATGATCATTCAGTTGACTTAGTATACTAAAGAATGAAAATGTAGTGGTTTTACATCTTGCATGGATCTATTTCTCTAGTGGGAATTACCTTGAAAAGGATAGTCTGCTTCGGACTGTAGACTAGCAAGTGTCTTTTTGACTAGAGGTCTCATGCCATAATTTCTAATCATTTTTGGTAAATATTACTAGATTCTTGTGTGAACAAGGCAAAAGTTGAAGAAAGCGAACAGAAAGCAGTGGAATTTTCAAAGAAGGTAAGACTTATAGAAATTAGGTATGATTTTTAAATTAATAACAATGAAAGCACATATTCTATCCTGTTTCTTTATATGAGACCTTATGAGTGTTGTTTTAGTGTTATTGTACTTTATATTTCTAGATTCAAACCAAAGAACACAATATTGATTTATAATAAGATAAGATTAACTTTACTCCTTCCACCTTATCTCTAATTTATTATGGAAGAAAAACACTAGTCACATTATACTAATGTGATAAATGAAATTAAATTAGAGCTGAAAAGATATACTTAGAAGCAATCAACCAAAATAAATTCCTTCATTGCTTTTCTATAGCTCTTATTTAAATAGGTAATTCATGGGAGAAATGTGAAATATTTAGCTGGTCTTTAAAGCTCTGATCTTTAAACTCAGTGCTACTGGTAGCAATGGAACATTGTAGTTGCAATGATCTTAGTTTTTCCCCAACTCTAACTTAAGTTCTTTGAATTTTGTAATTACTTTTTGTTAAATAATGGTGCTACTTCATATATGTAGACTTCATAGAACTTGAGATTACTCTTTCATTCTGTGTCAATGCCTTATATAAATGCCTTTGAGTAATTGCCAGCTTTATAAATATCTATTTTATTTAGGTCTGATGGTCTTTCCCTTGTTTCATGAATGCATAGACATAATTTGCTTCTAAAAGCCTTCCCTCTCTTTTTTCTTTCCTTTTTCCTGCATTCCCTTCTTCCTTTCCCTTCCTCCCTCGTTCTTTCCTGCACCCATTCACTCCCTCCCTTCCTTATATCCATTTAAGCATTAGTATAGTATTTCTCTCATTGAGTATAGGGAGAAGGATTGAAGCACAAGTCTAAAAGCTCTCCACATTTCCCTTTGAAAATCTTCAAAACTCCTTAGTTTTTGGCTGGCACTGTAATTAGACATCAGAACAATGGAACTAATTGGGATTATTGATCTAGCAATGTTTTCTGTAATCATAATATGAAAACTGTAGTTCTGAAATCAGAAAATTCAGTGTATTATACTCTAGTCTCATCACTAGCATTTAGAATGGAAGCTAATTGTTATCTCCATGCATTATGTTATTCTAGGCCATTTTAAGAAGCAGTATGTCGTGTTTTTTTAAAAAGTGTTACAATGAGAGGCAAAAGTTCTAAGATCTGATCCCATGTTTTCTACTAATTAGCTATGGTTTTAAACCACTTATACTCCTTGGATTTTACTTTCTTCATTATTAATAGGAACAGATAAAATTAGTGGACTTGTAAGATCTCTTCCAGCTCATATATTTCGTACTTCTGTGCTTTCTGTTTGTTTTTATAGATTAACATAATTTAAAATTAAAAGGAGTAACAGTTTATGTCTTTCAATGTACCAATAAACCAATAAGGAAAACTGGTGGGCAGTGAATTTGTGTAGATGTCACCTTTGTGAAAGCCAACTTGGGGAGGCTGGAGTGGCAGCATAGCTTCAGATAAATCTTAACATGTATAGTGGTGAACTTGAGTAAGCTAAAATTGAAGGACCTCCACCTTCTTATTGAACTAAGAAAATAAGGTTATTGAAAGATTTGTGGAGCTTTCACCCCATGTATCTGGGATGCTTTCGAATAATGTTAGAGATGATCTACATCAACATCTGTGGCACATTATCCAGGGACTCAAGTGGACATGGGTAAAAGCATTTCTGACTATCAGGTTTGGCCTGAATGCTGTTATTATCCCTTTTGTCCAGCCACTCTTTTTTCAGATTTATAGCAGAATTGCATTGTATAGTTTCAAAAGGCCATCTATGATGATGAATAATTTTTACAGTGGATATACATTTGTATTATCCCACATGCTATAATCTTGGTCAGTAAGATATGCCACTTTTGGAAACACAAATAATGTTGAAATAATATATATATTTATACAGTGACTTAAGGTGACATTGACCACAAAGCAAATAAAATGTTCTATAATGGGAGGTAGGCAGTATTCACTGTAAGTATTCAGGCTGATTTGTGTCTGCTTAGAACTCTGACTGCAGTAAGGAATGAAGCAGGATGCAGGGAATGAATATTCACCATTTTCACAGTCTCTTTTGCTTAGCACACCATATTTTAACCTCTCATTTTCTCTCTTATAACATGTTATACAAGTATTTTGGTTAGCCATCTGACAGAAAATGTTATTAAAGCATATATTGATTTATTACCTGATTTTGTGGAACTCCGCTTTTTTGTATGCTAGATAATTGTGATTTTAATAAAAATACTTTTTTTTTTTTAATACTGGGAATCGAACTTAGGATCTCATACTTGTGAGGCAGGGGCTGTGCTGCAGAGCTATATCCCTGGCCCCAATATAGTCTAATTTATAATAATCTACATTCATTTGAGCAGTCTAAAAGTGTACTCTCTTTACATGATTAAATACATTTAAGGATATCAAACTGCTTGTCATATTTTTAGATTTGATTTTTCTAATTATTAATCTTAAAAGTATGGGATGAAATATTAATAAACATTCTAAAATCATATTTTCAGCAATATAAACCATTCTTTATATATAAAGAGAGACTTCAGTCTAGCTTTTTTAAAATTTGTTTTTCAAAAATTAAAATGGTTTTACTGTGTGCGTGGGAAGGGGTATATATTTCATTAGTTCACTACCACCAGAAACATTGCTCTACCCTAACATGGATACTTAATTCTCATAAAAATATTCAAGAGCTCTGGTTTTCTGAGTGATGGGGAATTCATCTAGGTAAAACTCATGTCAATTATTTGCTAATGTTCTTTAAAGCTCCTTCAGAAGTATATGATTAACTGTACATTTATGGTGGTGATTATTACAGTTTGATGAAGAATTCACGGCTCGACAGGAAGCTCAAGCTGAGCTTCAAAAAAGAGAAGAAAAAATCAAAGAACTTGAAACAGAAATCCAGCAACTTCGAACCCAGGTAATGAAACAAGATATAGACTTTGTGTCATGATACAGTGAATTCGATGGGAGAAAATTGTCTTGTATGATAGAAAGAAAAATGTAACTGGAAGCAGACTTTTTTGGCAGCTTCACATTTTCATTGAAATAACTCTACAGATTTCATTTTCTAGGACTGTAAGTCATTTTAATGTTTGAAAGAATAACGCATCAGTTGTTTAAGCTTCCCTGAATATTTTTAATGGAATATACTACAATGGCAAACTGTTTTTATGATGAAATTTTCATGATGATTTGAAAAATTGAGCACATAGTATTTTTTTCAAAAAGAATATGAAAATGCTCATTAATTTTAATTATCCCAAAAGCTCCTTGAAAAAGTTCTCATTAAATCTAAAATAACATAATTTCAAGCCTATGCACTTTACTTTTCTACCTCCATTCCCTTGGATGAAAAGCTCCTCTATGCACTTACAATCTTAAATAGGGCATCTAAACTTTAGAATTCACTAAGTATCTCATTAGCATATTTTAAGTCATAAGTGTATACTAAGAAATTGAAGAGGATGTCTCAACATAGTGAATACTCTGTAGGTATTACCTCAAAAGTAGCCAGGAAACTACTAAGTGTTGAATGTGATGACCTTTTCCTATCTTTAGCCTATATCACTTATCTATAAGATTTCTTTTCACTAAATCTCTTTTCTCTTTATATCATCTCACCTTTTAGATCTGAAAATTTCTCTTTATTTTTTCACCCCCTGTTGGCATTCTTTAGTGTTAGGGTCTACTGTTTGCTTGTGTGTATGTATGTATGTATGTGTGTATGCATTGATTGATATTGGGGACTGAAGCCATTACTTTTGCACTAAGCTACATTTTGTGTAGTGCTCCCCTATACCCTGTTTATATTTTGAGATGGTCTTGCTAATTATTCCCATTAGACTTGAACTTGCAACTCTCCAACCTCAGCGTCCCACTGTTTTGGAATTATAAGCTGGCGCTGTCATCTGTTCTTTTCTTTTCTGTGTACATTCTTGCTCAAATTCCTATTCAGAATCATATCTTTAAATATTACTCTTTAGTGTCTGTCAGGTCTTTTGAATTTGTTTTGTATTTCTAGATTTTGATTAGTTATTCCCATAGGAAGGTTTGCTGCATATTGAAATCAAACCCATTATTCCTGATCTTGTCTTACCTCAAACCAGCTTTGTCTCCATTCTTATTTATTTACAAATTTTCACCATTTTTAGTTTGTTAAGTTGGAGTTTTCTTTCACTTTTTGCTGCCCTCCCTGTGACAAATTAAACTAGTCCCTGTTTTATATCTTCTCCCCACCTCACTCTTGCATCCAAACCCAGAAGCCCTCTGGTCCACTCTCATTACATTTTACCTGGATTATTACAATTGTTTTCTCATTTTTCTCTGACCTATATTTTCTTCCTTTTCAAATTCACCCTTTATTCCAGTGACAAATTAATTTCCTAAAACACTACCCTGAGTATTATCACTCTTGGCTTTAATATGTTCAATGGTTGCTGGTTTAGTAGGGATTAAATAAAATCTCCTTACTTGGAATTTTAAGACCTTCTAGCATGGGGTTACTCTTCCCTCGTTTGGCTACTAGGCTCTCACCCCTCCCCTGACTGCAGCCTCAGCTCCAGCTAAGTCATTTTTCCCACTGTTATAATTGCAAGTTAGTGCCTCTTTACTTTTCCTTCTGCCAGCATTTCTCAGATATGTTACAGAGATGCTGAGTTTCATAATGAATGTATTCTATAGTTCACTAAATTGAGTACATGTATTAAAAGGTCCAAGATGTTCTTTACTGAAGAAACCTGTATTTCTCATACAGTTTTTTAAGACTTTCTTAAGTGAAAGTGTTAACTTAAGAGTTAAGTGTCACTTAAGAGTTTCTTAAGTGAAAGTGAAAGTATTGTTAAGACATTTAACCGTAGAACTCTTTATGTGAGAGAGTTTACTGCATAGTTTCTTCTGGAAATAGTGTTTTCATATAATTTATTTGAGAAATATGGCTTAGGTTATTCTCTCTCAGAAATGCCATTATTTTGCTCATGTGAAACACATTCTTTAAAGGTGAAGCTCAGTACTAAGACATCCCTAGGAAAGCTTCACCAAAAACCATAGTAGGAAATTTCCCTAACCTTCTATTTTACATTTTAAAGTCAGTCATACTATATTTGTTTATATGCTTCCTGTTTCTTCCACTTGAGTATAAGCATCGTGAGATATATGTGTTTCTTATTGTTAATCGAGGCCCTACTGTATCCAGCAAAGGCCTTACTCAAAGATTAGTTACATGTTAATTGCTAACTTAGCTATAAAAATGCAGTCACACAACACTCTTGAGTTTGCATCAACTGTTAAATTATTCATGTGCTATGTGCAATTCACAATACTATATTGTCTAATTTAATTGTTCAATTCCTAATTGCTTATGCAAGAGAAGCAAAAGGTTAATATAATTTGGTTTTTTAAAGTTTTTAATACAAATACTAAGGTTTTTTTTTTGAGACAAGGTCTTTCTGTGTAGTTCAGGCTGGCCTTGAGTTCACTATATAGTCCAGGTTGACCTCCAATGTGGCAATCCTCCTGACTCAGCCTCCAGTACTGGGATTACAGGAGTGTGCCTCCACACCCAGCCAAGAATTCATAAATATGTAAAATATATGTTTAACTTGAATATGATCCTTTTTTATTAATTTTTCTTTTTCCTGATGGTGGTAAGACCCAACCTAGGATTTTGCACATGCTGGATTTGTGGTTTCACTAGTTTCATAATAAATACCTGAGATGAAAATTTGATGTTTACAAATGTGTCTGTTAGCATCTCTTAGTTTTCTTTATGCTATTTAAAATGGAATCCAGGTTATGCCTTTCAAAAGTACTGTATTAAAAAAATCCATATATAAAACTTGCAGGATGTACTACTAATTTCGTGAACTTCAATTTCTCCATAATTTTTTGTCAGTCAAGATTATAAAAGTCAAGCATTTTAAAGAGTAGTTTTAGTTCAAAAATAAAATAATTTTCATACTGTAATTCTCTCTAATTCTTCCTAACATTAGGAAATGATTTCATTCCAGGGGAGGATTACAGTTCTTAAGTAAAGAAACACCTTAGTCATATATGTTTATATACACACATAAACATGTGAAGAAAACACTTGGTCAATGTGCAATGAATATTATGCAAATATTTCTATAATCCTGTCTATATATACATGTTAACTTTTAATATTTTTGTTTATAGGAAGTCATTTGATGTGATTCTTCCAAAAATATCTTTCAGCTTACTTATTTTGTAAAAATATTCCAAAGTTTAATTAGTACAATAGTTCAAGTAGAAAATTTGTATTAATACAAGAGAACCTCCCCCCCGAAAATGTTATTCCAATAAATTTCAGAGTTTTAAACCCTTTGTTCTATTACCTAATGTCCTATCTTGATTGCCAATGATATCTGTTCACTGGTAGTGGCTTCTTGGAAATGTTTATATAGAACACTTTCATTTTTATATTCATTTTTGAAAGTGAACCATTGTGATCAGTAATAGTTTAAAAAAATGGGTCCAGAATAATCATCAGAAAAGAAGGCATTATTGAATAAAGTGTTGTTTTTTATCCATTATCTTAGCACATTATCTTAGTATTATTGGTGTTTTTGTTGTTGTTGTTGATTTTTTTTTCCTTTTGGTTTTTTGAGACAGAGTATTGCTGTGTAGTTCTCACTGTGCACTCACTATGTAGACTAGGCTGGTCCTGAATGTGTGCTGATCTTCTTTCCTCAGCGTCATGAGTGCTGGGATTTCAGACTTGTGCCACCACACCTAGCCTAATAATTGGTTTTAAAAGACAGCTTAGTTAATGTTGCTACAAAACAGACTCTTGTGTAAGGCTAATTGGCCTCCTAGGGATTAGAATCCATAACCTTGTATTAATTATCTTATGTTCAGACCAACTAGTCTAACAGGCTCAAACCATGTGCAGTATATCTTCTTTGGAAGTATTTATATGAAAGGAAATTTTTACATTATTTCAGGGGATTATTTATATAAATGTTAGAGAATGTCAAATTTCTTTGCATTAATTTATTAGGAAAAGCAGTCACTTTTCAGAGTTTATAATGCTTATCAAAAGGCTTTGTGACAGTATATAATCATTAAAATTAGTTAAGGCATATATAATCTTAACCAAACCATAAATATCCATTGCATGTATTCTTGCTGCTGCATTTTATTATAAGCATTTAAACTTGGATATTTCAGGGACATGGACCTTCAGGTTCAGTGGGACCTCCAGGCCCTCCTCCACCACTTCCAGTGCCAGGTGTTGAGCCACCACCTCCACCACCACCACCTCTACCTGAAGCGTTTCCTCCTCCTCCTCCTCCTCCACCTCCATTACATGGAGGGGGACTAGCACCACCACCTCCACCACCACCGCCACCACCTTTGTCTGTGGGGCCTCCTCTACCACCACCCCTTGGAGTTCCTCTTCCCCCAGGAGCACCAATTGATCTCCCTTATGGAATGAAGCAGAAAAAAATATATAAACCTGAAATGTCAATGAAGAGAATCAACTGGTCGAAGGTAACTATTGCTACAATTTTCTAACTTTGTCTAACAATGGTAACTGCATTGCCATGTATGAATATTACATAATGTTTGAGATGACTGCTGACTGTACTGCCTTCCTTTGCAAGTTAACCATTAGTCCATGCTTCAGTTTACTATCTAGATAACTGGATTCACTAGACTGAAATTTTGGGACTTACAAAAACAATATTGAAGTGGTCTACAAAGTAATGTTTGAATTTTATCAACGAATGAAAACCGATTTTGATTCTTTATCATTGTTAAGCACTTAAACTGTCTTAAATATTTTTATTGTTATTGAGCCTTCTTAAATATTTTTATTGTTGCTGAGCCTTGGTATTTTACTATTTGTTGCTCTTAGAAAATTATTTTCAGCTTCATACTTTCATATAGTAGGTTGAAGTAGGTGACTATATTTAGCAGCAATTTTTGTAAGTTTTTCTTTTTTTTTTTTTTTTTGTACCAGGGATCGAACTCACGACCATGCGCTTGCAAGGCAGGTGCTTATGCAGCTGAGCTAAAACCCTGGCCTGGTTAGCAGTGATTTAACCTGATGGTTTTAAAAAAATATGATGAAAGAAAATGTTTTCTTCTGCATGTTATCATGCCTTATTTTTATTGTCATCAAATAGTATTTTTCTTTAAGAAGTTTAAAGATTGTTATAGTTCTTATTCCTGGGAATTTATCTTCTAGTGAAAACACAGTTACCCATACTGAAGAACATTAAACTAATATCACATTGGGTCTGTTTAGTAAGTTGCTTTTGGTAAAATTATTTCTAAAAGTTAAGCATATACTTGTGCTCTGTTCTTAAGTACATGAGATACAAATGATTTTGGAAGCGCTTTTTTTTTTGTTTGTTTTAGTACTGGGCATTGTACTCAGAGTCTTTATGAATACTAGTCAGGTGCTTTACGACTGAGCCATATTCCCTGACCAACAGCGTAGCTATTTTTAATGAGGCACAGTCCATCAAAATATTGGACCAGTTATCACACATCACCGTGGCACTTGCATGTCAGCAAAACATCATATACTCCAAATGCACCATCACATCTTGGATCTCAGTGTAGTGTTATAGTTAAGAAGACAATTTTATGAACTGGACTGGGTTTATATCCCATCTTGCCATTTATTCGTGTAGGCAACTGTTTAAACTATATAGTGCTCAGTTTCCTTGTCTGAAACAAAGAGATGATAATAGGTTCTGCATTAAAGGATTATAGTGAGGATTAGATGAGTTACTATATGCAAATCACTTAAATAGTACCTGATGCATAATAGAAAGTGTATATATATACATATATATATATATGTATATATATATAACTAGTATTATGTTTTTTGCCTTCAGGATAATGAGGGAACAGGAAATTCAGTTTTCCATATCTCATATTCCCTGTTTTCAAAAATCTAGGAGTAAGAAGAATATATGTGAGTTCAAGAGGGATTTACTTTATTGTTTTTAAGGTTATTTTCATGAGAAGATTTCTTTTTTAAAATGTAGGTTATTTTATGGCCTATTGCTATTGTTTCCCTTTTATGCATACTAACAAAATTCTGAGGGTGTTCCAGTGAATATTTACTTTAAGGTTACTTCTTCTTAACATTTATTTAGTGGGTAGATAAAAGAATTTTAATTCATCCTTTGTGGAAGTGAATGCTTTCAAAATTTAAATGTGAAGTAATAGTTTAGAAGCTTGTCTTTGTTATTTTTGTTTTAGATTGAACCTAAAGAACTATCTGAAAACTGTTTCTGGTTAAAAGTAAAAGAAGATGATTTTGAGAATCCAGATCTCTTTGCAAAATTGACCCTGAATTTTGCTACTCAGATAAAAGGTACATTTTCTTTTTTAAAAAAATATAAATTCCTGATTCTGATGTTTTAGCATTCAGTGCTTGACAGAAAATTTTAAGTGATGTGCATATATATAATTTTCCCTAGTAGATAGTGCCAAACATAGATTAACATATTAAATTTTTTGCCTAAGTTATTTTTCATCTTAAAATGGAGGTGTTACTTTCATTAATATGCATATGATACTGTATATAAAAATTAAAAAAAAATAATTTTCACTGAGGAGCAGAGGTCATGGGTTTTCTGATTGACCATGTAAGAAGAAATGACATAATAATTCTAATGGTGCAAGAGTTTTCACAAAATTACAGTGAGATTAATGCCATAGGGATTATGTAGTGTTTCCAACTACATTTGTATTACTTATCAATTTTCTTTCTAGGTAATTTTGTAGTTTTAATTATGAGTATATATTCTGGATTCATATAAAAATCTGATACCCAATAAATATGTATTTAATATATATTTAACATGTAATAAGTAGTAGAATGCTATGTTTATTTTTAGGTCCATAGTTTCTTGGGTGTTTTACGTGTAGTGTTGGTACTATTCGGGTAACTTTTCAATTTCATAATTCATCATTGTGGTTCATGCATTTTTGGTATTATATTTCAACATATCTATATGTTTTATTAACTATTGCAGAATTGATTTTTCAGTTAAAAGCTTGGAATTTTTTTCTGTCTAAATCAGTCTTTACAACTAAGATATTAAAATATTTTCTACTGTCACATGCTTGGAATTAGCACTCCCGCCATTCTTTGCTTTGTCACAACATTCCCTAGAATGTGAATTTTGGAAAATTGAGAGGGGAGGGAATGAGAGAGAGAGAGATGAAGAATATTGCTTTTTAAACTTTTTAGCATATTTTGCACACTGAAAGTATTTGTGCTCCTGGTGTTCCTCATATAATGCAGTTAATACATACAGAAATTTGGGCTGATTATACTATTTTGAAGAATTTTGATCTTTGTTTTGTAAGCTTCAAAGTTAAATGGTTCTTCACTGATCCAGAGATTATTATTCATTTTAATCACTTTAAAATTGATAAATTTTATAGCAGTATATTCATTGTTACAGTAAAGAATTCACATAGTAATTTTTTTTAAAGAATGATGCATGGTTAAAAAAAAGAAAGAAAAAGAAAACAGTGAGTTTCCTAGACCTCCCAGTTCTTCCACAGAGGAACTTGTTGATTTCTCACATTATCTCTTAGGAATATTGTATACCTCTAGAAACATATGATATTTATCATTTTTTGGCTTTTATGTCTTATTTTCTATGATTTTTTTTAGATTATTACATATGAGATTGTATTTTGTGTTTTGTATTTTTAGATTTAAAATCTTTTAATTGAAGGTACGTTATAGATACTTTGTCCTTGCTGGATTACAATAACTTTTTTCTTTGTCTTTTTTCTTATTATATGGCCTTTGTTTCATACTTAATGTACCTATTGGATTTTTCATATAAGAGAAACCATGTACTATTTAAAATTTTGTGTCTGATTTACTTCACTTAACATGGTTTCAAGGTACATCCATTTTCCTGCAACCTTTTCTACAAATTTGTTCATCCTTCAGTATGGCAGAATAAATACCACATTTTCTTTGTCTATTCATCTGTTGATGGTAGTGTAGGTTGCTTCTAAGATTTGATTATTATGAATTGTGCTGCTGTAAACATGGATGTACATACATCACTGTGGTATGATGCCTTTAACTGCTTTGGGAAGAAACCTAGAAGGAGAATAGCCAAGTCAAATGGAATTACTACTTTTAGTTTTCTTTGAGGAATTTCCATACTGACTTCAACAATGGCTGTGTCTGTTTTCACTCCCATCAACAATGATAGAGGGTTTTTTTTTTCTCGATTGCATTTCCAGCCTTTCTAATTGGTCAATTTCTTGATGGTAGCCATTTTTTTCTGGAGTGAGATGGGATTTCAGTATTGTAATTTGTATTTCTCAAGTGGTCAGCAATATTGAACATTTTTCATGTATTTAATTTGCCATTTGTATGTCACAAAGATAATCTAAGTGTTGCCTTTACAGATAAGTAGTGACAATTATGCAATTCTGTTAATTTCAAGTGAATGAGATGTGGCAGTATAGTCCAAGATGAATTAGATATTAACATATCATAAGAATCAATTATGTACCTTACTTAAACCTAGAGAAGAAATCAGAGATTATAATGTAAACATTAAGACAATGCAAGTATTGACTACAGCTTATATGTAATAAATATAAAAGCTATATTTTTGCTAATGGTAGAGAAGAGTTCAACAGTAATTTTATAGCATTAGCTATGAAGAAAGTAATAAAGCTTTGTGGTTACACTGTTAAAGATACAGGATTTGGGACTGGGAGAATGCAAGAGGAAAACTTAGATACCTTAACCTCTATTATATCAAAAGCGGGAGAGAGAAGTTTTATAAAGGATGTTACTGAGTAGTAAAAGGATGTTTATAGAATTAGGTAAAGGTATGAAAAGAAAACAACCAAAACATGGAAGTAAAAGATAAAGAAGAGGAAAAATGAAAGAAATTACATAGAATTTAAACACAAAGGAGAAATAATTAAAGGGGGGAAATTAAAAGGGTGAGAAGAAAAAAATTTGAGAAACAAAGAAATAAAAGCAATAAAAATCAAGGGAGGAAGGACAAAAGGGCATATCCCAAGCTCCAGGAAACTGGTGAAGAAGAAAGGGAGGATAGAAATAAAAAAAGAAAAAAAACAGAACAAAACAAAACTCAAAAACAACACACAAAAACAGAACAAAACAACCAACCAAAACAAAATTCTCTGAGATTTTGAAGGTGTGGTTTTCATCTGGGATCCACAGTTTTGGGGCAGTGTTCAATTTAAGACATGTCCTTCATGCTAATACCGAGTTGCCTGAAAAATAAGACTAACCAGAAAATAATTAGTCTTGAAAACTAGAGACTGCCCCAGTCAGTCTATCCTTGCTTTACGTGCCATACAGTGCAGCTACTAATAAAGAGAATAAGTGAGTATAATATTGTTCATGACACTGGCATCCCCATGATAATGACCAGAGAGTGCTAATTTTCTTGTCGTTATTATTTTTTGGGAAACATGATAGATAAAGAAGGCATGTACAGCCCAGATATACACTGGATGCAGCATCAGCAAGCAGGCCGTGGAATTAGGATGAAATTGCCAGTTCTAAGACTCTCAATTCCATAGCACTTCAGGCCAAGCCCAGCCTCTGGACCTGGGAATGGGACCTGGGTTGTTTAACTTAAACCCCTTAGCATGTCTCTTGCTGGATCATGGTTGTCTCCCATTACTGTAGCTCACCCAGTTATTGTAAGAGCCTAACATTGGGAACCCTGAAATGAAGCCAACCTGTGATTGTCTGAATCGGGGGTTCAGTTAACCTCTCCTTGGAATTGGCATCCGACCACTCTTCCCTGGGATATGACAGGCACTTTGAATGGAGTCACTTACTCACCAGCTGTTGCAGCTAACAGCATTCATTGATCTGTTCCATTGCTGCATTTCTTCCTGAAGGCCTCCAGAGTCTACTATCTCTGTGTTTCTATAGATTCAGTTTTCCTTTCCCTTGTGCAGTGAGCCAGGAGCCAGGGAGAAAGTGCAGACTGTTAATTCATTTTTCTACACTGTATTCTGTCTCTTCCATTTCTCTGTAGGCTTCAATTTTCCCATCAGATTTTTCCTAGGTCATAGGAATCCACCTCCTTCTTTCTTTTCTACCCAAGTTGTTATTGTACGGTATTTAGATTCCTGAATCTTGGAAAGGCTGATTTGTTGTTGCTTACCCCAGCATTTTCTCTTGTCACCGCATTCACATTTCATTGTATGGTGTGAGGTTTTCCCAGTGTCACAGAACAGTGTGATTTAGCCATCTGGCGCATATTTCAGCAACACGCTCAGGGCAAGAATGAGTTATGGAGCCTGGCAAGTCTCAGATTTGTAGAGTAGGCCAGCAGCCTGGAGACTCAGGCTTTTAATAGTTGATGATCAGTCAAGGCCACTGACTGGTAATACTACTGTGCTTTTTATATAATGCTTATAATTCTGTGATATGGATTTATCTTAATTCATTTAACTAGTCTCCCATTAAAGAATATTTAAATTACATTCGGTATTATACTATTTCAAAATATGCTGTGGGAAACATATTTGTACATATGCCTTTGTGTGCATATGTGAGAGTATCTGTAGGATAAATTCTAGAAGTGAAATACCTGCATAACTTTTCTCCATTTAAAATTTGAAAAGTAAATTTGCCTTCCAAATTGCTTGTATGATGCCACCAGGAATCCATACAAATATTAAGTTGTACATCAGTAGTTTTAAATCAAAAATGCTCCAAAATCTGAAACTTTTTCAGCACCAGTATGAAGCCAGAGTGAGAAATTTCAAACTTGCCTTCATGTGATAAATTACAGTCAAAAATGAGGGGCACTGAAGTACTGTATTACATTATTTTCAGGTTACATGTGTAAGGTACTTGTGAAACATGTATTAAATGATTTTTGTCTTCAAGCCATCTTCAAGATATTGTATTGTGTATATGCTCATATGCTATAATCTGGAAAAAAATCTGAAATCTGAAACACTACTAGAAAAGGTCAAACACAGTTGCAAGCATTTTGGATAGGGACTATTCTATATCTCCTGCGCCCCATTCAATGCCCAGTTTAGAAGTTAAAATGGTGAGTAATTGGTGTCATAATATTTTTAAATTTGGAATGATGTTGAGCAGCTTTTCTTCTACCCATAGGCAGTGTTTATCTTTCTTCTGCGAATTTCTCCCTAGTTCTTGGCACATTATCTATTGAGCCTCTGCTCTTTTTGCTTACTGGTTTGTATTGAGCACCACAAGAAGCAGAGTTTATAACATTTTAGTAAGACTAGACATATAAAAAGTAATTATTGCCTCTTTTGTAAATGAAACTGATGTCAGAGACAGAGGTAAATATAAAATTTATTTCTGTATCACATGGCTAAGGGTAGTATCATGTAGTGGAAAACATCAGAGGAAATAGAGCTACATATTCCTGCATTATGATTGTGATAGTTGTCACTGCAGTGACTGCATTTTTGGCTAAGACCAAGTGTAGTATTTGTTACTGTGAGTTTAAAATGACTATTTGAGTGTTCACTTAGTTGTGTTGTGAGGAATAAGGTTATCTATTTAAAGCACTTAACACAGTGCTTGGTGTCCAGAAGGCACTTAAAAATATTAATTCATTTACTCCATTTATTTATCTGATGCTTTTTCCATGTGTTTTGTTGTTTTCATTTTGTTTTGTTTTATTTTAGTTATTGGCACTTCATAGAACTGTTAATTCAGAAAGAAATTTTCTTTTTACCACTTGGTAGAGTTACTCAGTTACAATAGAAGCAATTTTTAGTGCCAAAACCTAATTAAATCCAAGTAAAACCAAAACATTTTCATTTACTCAACTGCTGTGAATGCTGCATTTCCACTCCTCTTAACTTCTCCAAACTTGTGATATTATTCTTACTTTGCTTATTTTGAATATTGAAGTATAAAATCATAGTATGGGTACCTAGTAGTGCCATTACTTTTACTACGATTACATCTGAAGGGGAATTTAAGAAATGCCCAAGCATCATTACATATTCTAGACATGTATAGAATAGACAAAACAAAATTTAATGATACAAATCTGCCATTTTTAAATAACACTCAGTAACTATTGATTGATCATCCTCTAATAGCTGAAGTTCCTTGTCTCTGGCAATACCTTGATGTACTATTTGGTCAGTAATTGGCAGGCTTAGAAAGACAGGGGAGGCTCCTGGTTCCAACAATCTTCCATTCACTGCCCTGGCTTTTCTAGCTCTAGGGCACCCCTTTGTTCTCCATTCTGCTGCTCAGGACAGCCCATTCAGCTGTATTCTAGAATAAGCATCATACACACTTTTTTAAAGACCTATTTTCAAAACTGTTAGATTCACTGCTCCAGAATTTTTGAAAACTTCTCTCTAGAAAAGTCTCCAAGTTAGAAATGAGTTCTGTTCAGGGACAGTATTCTTAAGTCAGATTCATACAAAAGTCCAACAAAGTGAATCTTAAAAATCTTTGATGTACAGTGTAAAGCATAAAAAAAGACATATACGTACACTATCATACTGTACAGCACACAGCAGCACAACTGTGACAATGCCTGACAGACATGTGAGCTACTTCAATGATTTGTTTACATCTATGAATGTCTCTAATGCAAGATCCATTTGTATGAGTGTTGCAACTTGAATATTCTGAAGTCACAGAGTTACTGTATTTTAAGGGTGTTGGAGAGTTCATTATACTTTTCTTGCTATATCCACTCTAAAGACTTAGTAGTCTATTTTCAAGAAAATACTTAAAATTTAGACTAGCTTAGAATTACTTAATGGAAAGAAGTTTTAAAATATACTGCTTCTAATATCTATAATACTTAAGTGTGTAAATATTTAATATTTGAAGATACCATGAAAGTGTACCTTCTATTGGAATTACCTAAATAAAGGTTTAGAGAAAATTATTTTTAATATTTTCTTAAAAATCAGATTATTTGTGTTAGGACAGAATGGATCTCATTTCATTGAAGAAGTTCATAAAAATACCAACTTTTTAAAGTTGCTATACTAAATGGGAGGGAAAGAAATAGTGTGCACTAGAGAACTTATAATATTGTGAGGAAGGTAGGAAGATTGACACTCTAATGAAGTTGTAGTAAATATTAGAGTAGATATTTTTTAAAAACCACAGAAGAAGAAAAAACAGTAAAGTTTTAGTAAGAAACGGGGAATCCCAGAAGTATTATTTGAGCCAAGCCTTCATATCTAATGAGAATTTCAGTAAGGAAAGAACGAAAGAAGTGATTCTAGGTAGAGAGCACCATTAGTAAAGTATTAAAAGAAAAATGTTAGAAATATTAAACATAGCAGAGTTTATTTGAGCAAAGAATGATTCATGAATTGTGCAGTTGCCAGAATCAGAAAAACTTAGGCAAACTTCACCCAGTAGTGTGAACAGTGAGTGGGTTTTTAGAGACTGAGCATAGAAACACAGGAGAGAAATAAACACATTGGCTGTAGCTAGGCACTTGCCTTATTTGGGTATGGTCTGATTGGTTGTTTGTTGTTGGTTGAGCCTTGGTTCAGCTTTTTATTCAAAAAATACTCTCAAATTATGGTTTGATTTTTTAAGTTGGAACTCAAAGATTATGGAAAGCTTAGGGCTATGACCTAATGGGTAGAAGCACACATATTTTTAAAAGTATAGGCAGTGGCAAGTTGGATTAAGATACACAGCAAAGGGACTTGGAGATGCAAATAATAGGTAGAAACTGTACACTGAAGAAGTTGGGGTCTATTCTGTAAACATTAGGGACACAATAATTTGATCACTAACCATAGAACAGGTTTTTGGTTGACAGATAAGTGATTGGAAGTTATAGGTAGGTGAAGGATCATTGATTATAAATAAATAGCAGTAGGCTGGGAAAGATGGAATATTCTGACCAGTACAAATACTTAATCTTCAGCTCTCAGGCCTCTTGAAGTTTTGAAATGCCATGTTCTCATTGTTATGATAGTTAGGCTTTCCTTATATATTATCACGAAATCATAAGAAGACAAAGTTTATTTGCAATGCGCTCTGGATATGGACATATACATTTCCATAGCTAGGTAGGTGCAGCTAGAGAAGAGCTTGTTAATTTTTTTTGGAGGAACAGTACCGAGAATCGAACTCAAGACCTCAGGCTTGCCTTGCAGGCACTGAACTGCTGAACTAAATCCCTGGTCCCTTGCTGACACTTGCGAATATCTATTATATATGTAACTGTTGGAATTTGTATAATGGTTGTATGTTATAGTTGATTATGCAATTGATAATATTTTCAGATATAAAACTATTAAGGTTACAAGACAATTATTTTACTTAAAACCTATGGCAACTTATAGGTAATGGTGATATTATATAAGAATTAAAACCATGATAGTGAATATTAACTAAATTTGAAATAACAATAAAATATGCAGCTTATAATGCTAATGCTAATTAAAATTTCTAGGGGTCTCTAGAGACCAGTAAATACAAAGATAGCATGTTTGTGGAAGTTGGAATCAGTTTCTTTTGTTTTAATGTTGCTTGGAGGAACTATAAGAAATAAAAGGTTAATGAAGTTTAGCTTCAATAAATATATGAGGTTAATAAAGTTTAGCTTCTTCAATAATATTTCTATAGTACATTTTAGCTTTAATAATCACAGAAATTGAGGTACTGTAAATGTTTCACATCCATATAAATGTCATTTTGCAATGCTTGAGCCGTAACTTCCAAATTATAGTGGAACTCAGTTTAAAAGTGTATGTGTATAAAAGCACTTTTCCTTTAGGACCATATTTTAAATTGCATTTTTCAGCTTAGAATGAGCAGACTGCTTTTGAAGATGCCCACCCTGTTTAATTGCTCAAGACAATATTCTGTATTTAGTGAAATAATGAAAAGAAAAATGAATAGTACAGTCTAACTGAACTGTCTTCATAGTATAGAATGTCTTGAAACTGACTTGAAAATAATGAGATATCTGTCTCAGAGTACATATACCTTATAAGATGAAGCTAAAGTGCCCAGAAAGAGCAGGTATTCTAAGAAATAATTTGTCATCTTAATGACACAGCATGCAAACTTCTGTAGTGTAAGCTTTAATACATTTGAGAATGAATGAGGCAGCGTTAAATCTTTCACCAGCAAACTCAAAACCGCACTTAACCTGTCTTAGTTTGGGTTGTTGTAATAAAACATAAACTGAGTAGCTTATGAACAACAGACATTTATTTCTCATGGTTGTAGAGGCTAGGAACTCCAAGCGTAAGGTACTGGAAGTCATAAGCAGTTATGCGCTTGCATTCAGAGGTCTCTTTTATAAGGGCTGTGCCCTCAAGACCTAATCACCTCCCAAAGGACACATCTAATACCACCACTTTGGGAGTTATGTTTCAACATATGAACTTTATTTCTTTAATTCATTCATTTGTTGGATGTTTTGAAATAGCGTTTCACTATGTATTCCAGACCAACCTTGAACTCATTATTTAGCCCAGGCTGACCTTGAACTTGAGGTGATCCTCCTGCCTCAGCCTCCCATGTACTGAGATTACAAGCACACACCATCAACATACAAATTTTAGCGAAATGTAAAATTTGTTGAGTCTTTTGTAGTACCTGTGAATAATCTCATCATTTTGTGTGTTCAATATAATCTTTGAATTTCTGTAGGCAAACTCATTATTTTTGTCACCTTCCCAAAACCTTTTTTCTTTTTGAACATTTTAAGTGTTTCAATTTAATTAAGACATAATATGTGCATTTCTAATTGGAATTTTCCACCATCAAATAGTCATTTCTTGTATATAAAAGAGAAAGCAAGGAATTTTTGAGACAGAACTATATGCCACTGTTAAATTATAAGTCACCAGTTACAGAGTGAAGTAGAGGCAGCATACCATCTGCTTTCTAAACAACAGGTTTCAAAATGGCTTCATCTTTGCATATTGATGATGATGTGGTTACCATTAACACCAGTACTACAGTGACTACCTATGATATTTGTAATAATAATAGTAGCATGTGTTATTATGGCAGTCATAACAGTAGCACATATATGAAGGATATAACTTTCCCCCAAAGCTGTGGTATTTTAAATCCCTATTACATTTAGTCCTTACATTAACTTTAGATACTTTTATTATTGTTATGTAGGTGAAGAAAATGATGCTATGAGAGATTAAGCAATGTTTTGATTACATAGGCAGTAAGTGATAGCAGTGCATTTGCACCCAACTCTGCGCTTAATCATTTCTTTATGCTGTATCAATGGGTTTAGTTCCTTTTATGGGCATTGTAATTTATGAATTTTATTACATATTTAACAGAACCCTTTTTCATAGTTAGTGGTATAGTTTCATATATATTTTAATATCTCATGAAATACATAATCCTGTTACCCCAGCACTGAAGACAGGTTTTTTGAGGTAAAACCAAACTAAGATGTTGTTTGTTATCCCCTGAAGAGAATAAAGTTATTCCTTATATGACTAAGAATTTTTCAAGGTGTTTTCTGCATGGAATTTGTCACTGGTAAAACATTTCTGTTACTTGGGGTCTGACTCCTCCAATTATGGATGAAGGAATGTGATTTTCATATCATTATGTATTTGATAATGTTAATATACATAAGATACATAAAGTGATGAAATACATTTTTCGTTTAAGCTCTTTTGAAGTTAGAGTCATAAGTAACATGCATTTCATGTCTTATTTTAGTATATCCATTTAATCTGTGAGTAGGATTATATATTCCCGTTTTTGACTTCTAAACATATAGATAGGTAAGATGAAAGGTGTATTTTTGGTAGCAGTTGCAACTAACACAAGTTTTCATTCATATTTGGAATCATTGTTCTAACTAACTTTGTTTTATACTGACAAAAATTAGTTATGTTAAAATCCACTTGAGATTTTAAACATTGCTGTATAAAATTACAAAGGTTTATGGTATTTTTAAATGTATATTACTGACAGTTAAACTAGTCCTAGACTATATTTTGCATTTCTTGAATTTTAATATTATGAAAATACAGAAGGAATAAAAAGAGATTTCTCTGATTTATGAAACATTTAATTTGAAGTACAAATCTAGTTTTTTGAGTATTACATATCAATAATTCTACTATTCAATTTGTTATTTTGTGTGAAAGTAAACTTAGTTCCCTTTTCTTAACAGATTATTAAAAATATGTGATTATTACTTAGTTTTCATGTATTCTCAACTTTGCTTATTTGTGTATTAGTATTATCATTATTATCATAGTTGAAAACAGTGTTTAAAGTCTTGTAAGGTAGGTGAGTTGCTTGAGCTTAGTATTGCTGTGTCCCCAATAAATCCTCTAAATGATCGTTCAATCCAAAACAACAATGTAAAAATCTCTCATATTCCAGTGCATGCTCTAAGTCTGAATTTCTACTTGAAAATGGATTAATACTTTGTTTATGATTATTATGTTAAAAGAATATTAACTTATTGTTAAGAACAATATTTCTATGAATCTACCACAAATTATCCACAGGTTTAGCAGATGAAAACATCATACATTTAAGGGCTAGAGGTTAGCTCAGTTGTAGAGCACATGTTTAGCATGCTTGATCCCCTGAGTTTGATCCTCAGCACTGCAAAAAACATACAGTCAAACATGCAATCAAATCAAATCTGAAAGCATACACATTTTCTGACAATATCAAGTATCCTGGCGGATTGTAGCTGAGTCTTCTGCTTCGAGTTTCCTTACAAGGCTACATTTGAGGTATTAAAAGAGTTGTGTCCTCATCAGAAGGCAGGCTTGGGAAATATTTTATTTCTAAGTTTACCTACATAGTTACTGGCAGGATTCAGTTTAGGGCTGTTGAACTGAAGGCTGCTATTCCTTTGCTGGAGGTTGTCCAGAAGCTGCCCTCATATCCTTGCTTGTGGGCTTTTTTCTAGAGTACTTTAGAAAATGCAGTTTAGTTAAAAAAAAAAAAGCCAAGAAGTGTCCATAAAGAAATCATACTATTTTTTAATTCAATGTATCACTGGCAACAAGTAACCGCGTCCATCTATTACACAGACATGCACACACTCAGGAAAGAAATCACTTGGGAAGAATACTAGGAGGCAGGGGTTATTTGGGAGCCATTTCAAAAGCTGCCCACTTCATGGATATATTCAAGGGGTGATTGAAAAACAATTATTACAACAAAAGATACATTGACAAGAACTATGAAACAAGTATGTTCGAAATGAGGGGCAGTATTTGGAGAGGAATTAGTGGCAATGTGTCTTTCATTGTAATATTTTAAAAATTTAAACATTTAGTGTATTTTCTAATGTATCTTCTCAATGAGCACAAGTGCTGTGGCATGACTTTCATGGGTGAATTAAACAAAATATTCCAATTACTTTTTCTGCCTTCAGTCCTGTTCTGTTGTGATCATGACACTCCTGTGTTGAGAACATTTCACTGATTACTCATTATCCTCAGGAGGATATTAAATGGCCTTCTTGTTTGTCAAGGCCATTTACCTTTTCAGTTCCCCTATATTAGACTTGGACTGAATACGTTTTGCTCCTGAAACGGAAGTTTTTAAGAGTCTGCAACTGCTCTCTGAACAATGTTACCACTACTATACTTGGTTTCTAGTTAGTTATCACTTCCTCAGAAAGCATCCTCACAATCAGCTTCTTGTAAGTCTTTTACTCACCTGTGTCCCCCATTTGATACTTCTTATTGTTAGGAAGAAACATTACTATTATGTTTACTCTACTTTTCCCAGTGTATACCAGTTTTTGACAAGTATAAGTTAAAGACCACACAAAGTAGTTACAGTTATTTATATTTAGTTTCATAGTACCTGTTATGGTTTGCATCTAGATTTCCTTCCAAAGACTCATGCAGTAATTGGCCGGGCTTTTTGGAGGTAGCTGAATCTATGGTGTGTGATGCTGGGATTAAGGATGCCCCACCGTAGGTGTGAGTGCTACCTACACTAAGAGTGGGTAGCCTAGATAGTATATAATGCACAGAAAGAGAGCTGTTGCTGTCACTTGCTACTTTACTCCTTTGCTGCCTTGCTGCATTCTGCCTTCTGTCTTGTGCCTGCCATGAACTGTTTCTGCTCTGCCATACAACCCTGTCTTGGAGTCAGAAAACTACGAACCCAAACCTCTACAGACTTTTAGTCAGAATTAAACCTTTTCCTCCTTTAATTTTGGGTGTAGAGTATTTTGTCTCAGCAACAAGAAGTAACTAAGATAGTATTGGACACCACAGAAGTGGGGTCCTTGTTCTCACACATGTGGTTGAGGAGCCTTTGGGATTGGCTTGTGGGAAAAATTTGGAAAGTTTTGGAGATGCTGGCTGAGGAAACAGCCCTGGAGTGCCTTAGGTTGTGTTTGAGGGGAGATTCTGGTCAGAGCTCAGAATACCAAATTGCTAATGGAAATGCTGCCAGTGGTTGGGAGGTTTTTGCTGGGCAGAAGGGCTGCATTGGCTGTTGGATGATGTATGTTATGGATTGTCAGAAAGTTTGTATGGATTTTGCTCATGTCCAGAGACTGCCTTAGACTGTTAAGGGCAGTGGAATAATTAATTTTGCAAAACAAACTTCAAGAGGGTCTAATGTTGAGCAGGTGGCGTGGCTACTGTTGGAGGCTTTTTAGCCAGATCTAGGTTGATAATAAAGAGCAAAGAGCAAAGAATGCTGTAAGATGTTGGCCATTTATCTGGCCATTCTAGAGATGCAAATTAAAACAATACTGCCTCACCCTAGAAAGAATGGCTAGAATCAAGAAATCAACCAATAACATGCTGAAGGTGCTGTGGGGAAAAAAGGATCCCTTCTCAATTGTTAGTGGGAATACAAATTTGTGCAACCACTGTGGAAATCAGTGTGGAGATTCCTCAAAAAGCTAGGATTGGAGGTCCCATTCAACTCAGCTATTACCCTTTTGGGTATCTTCCCAAAAGTATTAAAAATATCATGCTACAGCAATATATGTGCAACCATGTTTATAGAAGCATAGTTTATAATAGCCAGATCTTGGAAACAACCTAAATGTGCATTGACTGAGGAATGGATAAAGAAGCCATGGCATTTTTATATAATGGAATGTTATTTAGCTATACAGAATGATAAACTGGACATTTTCATAGGTAAATGGATACACCTTGAGAAATACTTATTAGGGAAATAAATATGTCATGCACACATAATAATCACATTGTTTCATTAGTGTGATAAGGAAAACGCATGTATTTTGTCTCAAAGAGAATGACTTCAGCCAAGCAATGACTCAGGCCACACTTACCTTCACTTTAACCCATTGTGAGCCATTTTGAGTTGACTTTTGGAAGTTTTAAGAAATTTTAGATATGCTTTAAGGTTTGGGTTTTTTGCATGTGGATATCCAGTTGTTCCTGTGTATTTATTAAGGGTAAAATCCTTTTGCTACTTAAGTGCTTTTGCATCTTTGCCAAAAATCAAATGTCTGTAATGTGGGTATCTATTTTAGGACTTTATATTGGTACTTTGGTTGTTTGTCTATCTTGATATCAATTCTGTTTTGTCATGTTGGGTGTAACTTTGTAATAAGTCATAGGTTTGGGGAGGATTGAAACTCTAATTTTGTTTCTTTATCAAAGTGGTTTAGACTGTTCTGAGTCTTTTATTTTTATAGAAATGTAAGAATCAAAATATTAATCTATGTGAAAAATGATGTTGACAGTTTGGTAAGGGATTGTGTTTTCTGATCTCTATTATTTTCTTCTATTTGTTTTTTGTTTCATTCTGTCTTTTATTTTTAACTTAAAAAAAGATGTTGTAAATTTGGCCAGAAAGGGAGCTTCAGGAAAGCTGTGGACTGCAAATATAGAGGAGAGGAAAACTTGGTTGATGAGAAAAGGAAAAGGCCAATGGAAAAGATAGCTTGAGGCCATCAGAAGAAATAGTAGGACTCCATTCTTTGCAATCTTAAGTTTGCAAAGGTGAAATAATTTGCTCAGAGAAGAAAGCCCCAGAGCACCATGTTCTAGAATGGTGGCAGGCTAGACAATTTGTTCCTTGGAATTGGATTCAGAGTGCTCAGTGATTCAGGCACTTGACCTCTGCAGCCAAGAGACAAGAAAGCCTGGTTACTGTTCCAGCTGTTAGCAGACATTGACATCATCCATAATGTACTGGTTTTAGGTGCATACAGAATGCTGGCATTATGGAGTCAGGAAGGTTTCTGCCTAGATTTTAGAAGATAGACTAGGGGATAAGGCAGACTGTCCCTGAGAAGGCAGTGTGTAATGCTCTGAGTGTGAAGCCAGAGGTGCACTGGAGAACACCAAAGGTTGGGAAAACCGAGAATGTGGATAGTCTGAGGAATGCTGCAAGGAGTGAGCAAAACAAATCCACAAGAGAAGCTGTGAGAGCTGTAACTACATCCATTGCCATAGAGGTGGAGCCACCCAAGACCTTTGGAGTTGACATGTTGCCACAGACTGCAGTTGATGCTTAATATTGAACATAGGACTTAATGTTTGCTGTGCTATATTTTGGAATTGCTTTAGTCCCATGCTTATCTATCCTTCTCTTTGTACCTTTTGGAAGGGAAGGGATTGTCATATGACATTGTATCTTGGAGGCATCCACCTTTCTTTTCATTGATACAGGAGCTTGCGCCTAAGGATTTATCTTAAATACTCCCAGGAGACTTTAGAGTTGGACTTTTCAACAGCAGTGAAACTGTTAGGAGTTTGGCAACTCTTAGAGATGGACTAAATTCCTTCTGCATAAAGGGATATGTATAAGACTTTAGGGGTAGAGTATTACGGTTTGTGTCTAGATATTCCCCCAAAACCTCCTGTGATTGTAGGTTGGGGTTTTCAGAGGTGGCTGGATCTGGAGTGTATAATGCTGATACTGTGTCATGCTGGGGAGAAGGTTATGTGATTACTAAATCAGTTTCATTGATTGATTTGGCATAGTTTGGGGTATAGATAATAGTAAGACCCATCCTGATTGTGAGTGCTATCTGATCTAAGTGTGTATATTTTGGACAGCATATAAGGGACAGAAAGAGAGCTGCTGTTGTTGCTTGCTACGTTGCTATTTTCCCTTCTGCTTGCCGTGAACTATTTCTCTGCAGTGTCCCCTGCCATGCTATCCTGCCTTGGTGCCAGCTAAATATGAACTGATACTTCTACAAACTGTGAGCTACAGTACAACTTTCATCCTTTAACTTTGGGTGTTGGATATTTTGTATTAGCAATGAAAAAAGTAACTAAGACAGTACCAAAGTAAATAAAGTATATGTGGTAGCTCCCATAGTAGGATGCAGAATACCTACTTACATATTTAGTAGTTTAGTCAGTGATATATATATATATATATATATATATTCATATATATATATATTCATATATATATATTCATATATATGAATATATATATATATATCTGTCTCTGATTCTTTGGAATCCTTATTACTGACTGAATATCAAATTTGTGCATCATTGAGTCTTTTGTGGTAGTTTGCTAATGTTAATTTGCACATTTGTTTTCCTCTGATTTAGTAATTCACTTGGGTGTATTTTATTTTCATTTTCTTTTTTAAAATTTAAGTATTAAAAAATCTAATTTTTCCATCATTTACTTTTTTAAAGTTTTAAAATGTGAGAACTAGATTGCTTTTCAGAAGACTCCTGTTTATCAATATAATAATTTTCCCAGTAACATTTGTTAAAAAAGCTAACTTTTCTCTAGTGTATGGCTTTGTAATGCCTAATACATGAGCAAGGGGATGGGTGTATGATGCGTTAGCATAACCCTGAATTCACAGGACTATACTTTTAAACAGTATCATATCTCTATAGTGGAAATGTGCCCACTAAAGCTCTGCTATCACAAATATCACTTCAAGACCTCCTTATTTGTCCTATAGGACAATACTAGGCTATTATATATGAATTCTCCTTTGAATACTTGCTTGCCTCTCCAACCCTACCTGGCTTGTGTAGGGTGTTAGTGCCTTTCCATTAATTGGACCCAGTAAAAATATACTCAAAAACAGACAGAACTGATGAATCAGTTTGCCCTCTAAATGGTCTTAATGTGTTGAAACATTTCTTTTAATATAAAAATAATCTAGAAAGAATAACAAAGTATTTAAGTTACTGACCCCTCTTTTTTATGTTCTCCATACATATATGGACTGCCTTTTGCTTATCATAAATGAATAAGTAAAAATGCTACTTTTATTTTTTCCTATGTCCCTCCACTGTTTCCTCATGTTCCTTGCTATCTGTTGATACGGGCTTACAGATTGTAATTTTTATTTAAATTAATTTTACAAGCCTAAGCAAAATACATGATACATTCTGATGGCAAATATAGCTATTGTGCATTGCTAATATTTCTCAATTAGAATGGCTTATGAGAATTGACTGTGTCTGGTTTCATGTGATAAGAATAGACTGATAAACATGCAGTGTGTGAGAAACAGTGTTGTTTCCTTCCATGCTTTTATTAGAAGACAACAAAAGTACCTACTCTGTAACATGTGATGCTATTAGGAAATTTGTACTTTTCTTTGAAAAGAGAATTTAGTTTGATTAGGTATCTTTTGTTCCGTTAACAGAAATAATAAAGACGCTGTCACTCCTCTCATTTGTTTTGTTTACTGTTTATTCTTGCACTATCAGTTCACATCCCTGCTAATCATTAGCATTTTCATTCCATTTCATATGCTTTTGTTTTCTATATGCTAACAATTTTAAGAATTTTAATGATTGATTGTATTTTCAATGTTAATATATCTGCATGATAGATCAGAATATGGTTCTAAAAGCTTTGTGTTATATTTTTGACACTCATTTTATTAATAATACAACTTGGCATTATACAATTTCTTAATCCATTTCAGGGTATAAGCTAAATGCATACAAAGAGAATCACAGGAAATTTCTTAGATTTGAGACAAGAGTCTAGCTTGAAGACTGCATCTCACTATGTAGTTGAGGTTAGCTTTGAACCTGATATATTACAGTTTTTCTGCCTCAACTTAGCAAGTATTGAGATTACAGTTTTGCATGATTATGCCAGGTTTAGCCATTTTTTAGTATTTAGATAAGCTGTAATTTAGTTAAAGGATTCCTTAAGTGTTTTTTTTACTCTTTCCGTCAAGATTTACAACCAGCCATTTCTTTGTCAGGTTCACTTATAAATTTGCCTTATGAAAGAAATGTTTTTTGGTAGTATGTTCTAGTAAAACATTATTTGATCTGCTAATATTGACTGTCATTATGTAATGATGGTATTACCATTGTGATTAATAGGGCATGAAACTTTTGATTCCCAGTATTAATGCTTTTTAAAAATAATCATTTTTATCTGTGTGCCCAATGATTCCTGTGACTAGTGAAATTTATGATTACAAGGTATTATGAGGCAGTTTGTGCCCATTATGCAAAAGTAAGCATTGAATTTATGAACTGTTCCTATTAGTGTGATATTTAAATCAATTTAAACAGCTAGCCACAGGTAGATATATGTTATGACAAAGATAACCAAAGTTGTCCAGTATTTTAAGCAGGCTTTTTTAATAGTAAGTGCAAAATTCATAATGTCACTTGCTAAAATAGCAATGCCTGAGAATATCTCATACTAAGCTTCATACTATTGCACTCTTAAATTGCCTAATATGGAAGAGCTTTGAAAGTGCTTTTTAAATTTAATATCTTTCCAGATCAAACAATCATATAACTTATTTTTAGTTATTTTCCACATTATAACTGTATATTTCAACTAAACATTAGTAAAAGAGAGATAGTTGGCTGGATCTGGTGGTGTATACCTGTAATCCCAACATTTTGGGAGGTTGATGTAGGAGCTTCACAAATTCTGATGCAGTCTGTCTCAAAATAAAAAAAAATGAAGAAGTAGCTCAATGAGAAGGCCTTCAGTTCAGTGAGAGAGAAAGAGAGAGAAATATTTAATACGTTTTTAACGTTATCCAAATATTATAGTATCATTTTTACTTTGTTTCAGTTAGTGTTCACATCCTCCCAAACTCAGAGGCATAGTGACCTCAGGGCAATTATTTATTATCATCAACTCTCTCCAATTTAACCATTTTTTGAATATACCATTATCAATTTCCTTGGTGGGCAGAGTATAACTATGCATCAGTGTTTATATATTGTATAATACTTGAGAATTATTACCAATAAATTATATTAATTAGACTAGACTTCATTTAGAACACAGTAAGTAGGCATGAAACTTTTAAGTAGTAAAAGTAAGTAGTTTGTGAGTTTACACTGATCTTCATGAATTTGATAAGTGGTTATAAATGGGTAGTTTTTTCTTTCATAATTTAGTTGTTATGTCATATATGATATGTGTTAGCAGTTATCTCTTTTCATAGAGGAAAAATATGTGGAACCTTGGAGATATATGTGCAAGGAAAAGGCCATTAAATGTCTTTCTAGCATGCTTTTTTTTATATTTTGACATCTTTAACTCAGGCCTATTTATGTTCTCTTAGATTAGGAGCAGGAAGTAAAAACAGTGGTGAGGAAAATCATCCTGTGGCCAGATGATTAGGAACTATTTAGAGATTTTTTTTTTGAAAGATAATCTTAACCTTAGCAGGGAAAAATAAAACAGACTGAGCGTTTGGGAAATTTGCTGCATTGGTCCATTCTCCAGCCATGGTTTTCTTCCAATTTTTATATTTCAAGAAATTTTATATCTACTCTTGAATTTCTTCAAGATTCTAAGAATTACTATGAATATATGGTGTTTGAGAATCATTTAAAATTTAAAGGCTGTCCTTATTCCAAAACCAATAATTTTTTGGTCTTTGTTGTAGTCAGGGGTTGTGAGAAGAACAATTATGATCAGGACATAGAATTTATAATATTATTTTATGATGGTCACCCAGAGTAAAACACAAGAAAGTGTAGGAAATCTTTCTATGACACTACGACTCAGAATATTTAGCCAAGAGTCTGGATCTCACAACAATGTACTGCATGAGTCTAGATGAAAACCTAGAACCCATGACAATGCCTCACATGAGTCTAAGTGGAGGTCTAGAGTCCACAAGAAGGACTCATACCAGTCTGTTTTACAGATTCACGCTGGGAAGGCCCAAAGCTCAGCAGTGGAAGCTACAAAGTCTATGCTAGCGGGGTGTAGGAGCTGTTCTGGTAGGTTGAGGGTTCTACCCTGGAGCTAAGAAGTCACGCTCAAAAAAAGGGTCAGGGCTGTCCTGAAAAGTACTACAGCCATCCTCAGCAACATGGAGATCCCGAGCTCCTCCAACAATAACAGTTGGTACATGCCAGGAAGCCAGCATGATGAGTTTGTCCTGGAGATTAAACAGCACATCTTCCCCTCCAGAGCCAGGAAGCAATGCTCGATGTAAGGACCAGAGCTCTCTCAAAGTGAACCACAGTCACTCTCACCAACAAGGTTTCAAGGTCCTCTGATGACAGTGGTTGAACTCACACTGTGGAATCTAGTCATGAGGAGCTCCTCCACGAGAAACAATGGCTCAAAATAGCAACATTTAGAGAAACCCACAATGTCTCGCTCTTCTTGTCCAAGTCTCTATTTATGCTGCCAACTGTGCTCAGGTGGAACATGTATGTTCAGCACCATGCTGATTTAATTTAGCTAGTGTTAAGCTGACCACCATTTTTTAATCTTTAACAGCCTTGGTCAAGTACTTCAGGATTATTTTGATCAAATTTATGATAAATAGTATATAGTCATTAATATTTGCATAAAATAAATACAGAACTTAAGGAATAAATGCATTAATGCTTTTATACTCAAAGAAACGTGTGCTGAAATTCATGGAATTCATGTGTTTCTTTTATAACACAGAGGTTGGCAATGGAGACACATGTAAGATTAGTTCTTTGTCAGTCAAAATAGACAATATTTTGATGAAATTACTTTTAGTGAGTGTACCAGCTAAGAGTTATATAAATCATTCAATAGACTAGTATATTAATATGTCACCTGCTCAGAATTTTGTCATTATGGACAATCTATTTCTCAAGAGCTATTCAGTGTTAATTTTCATTAGTGAGTGGTTGTTAAAGACTTTTTGAGACTAAATTTTAATCAAAGAGTACATAACATTTTTATAAACCTTGTACTTAATAAACCTCTTGTCAATACAACTGTGTCAAATAATCTTTTAGCCTATTTCCCTCAGACATTCACACCTACCAGGTGCTAACATGTACATAATCAAAATAGTGACACATTGGCTTTGTTTCACAAATTCTGGATCAATCAATGACTGAGTATTGAGAGCTACATTTCTATGTATGTGTTAGTAAGTAGTATTAGTGGCCTACATAGGGACCAAAATACTGTAGAAATGAGACAAAAGTGTTATTTTAGCAATTATTCCAAACTGCCATTGAGGCTGTCATCCTTGCCTTATTTGCTTATTTAAGAAATGTGGATTGAATTAGTGTCATATGCCATACTCTACTGTTTGTCACAGAATCCTTTTTATTCCAGGAGGCCACAGAATGAGTTACTTTGAAATTTTAGTGGTAGAAATGGAATTTGTTTGTCTTATTTTGCTCAACCACATTCCCTGTGTCCACATTAGACTCTGCTTACTAACCTAAATTAAAGATAGATATGTCTTCTAAATATGTCTTCCTACTCAAAGAGTTTCCTAGGGTCCAAATTATTATTTTTTTAAAGGTTGTCTAGAAATATTTAAATTATTATGCATTACCTGAGCCACTGTCTACTAGGATGGTCATTATTTTCCAGAGTGTATTTGTTTAGTTATTTCCTTACTCCCAACCAATTTTTATCTGCATCTGCTCATTACTTCTTAAAACTCAGTGTGCTTAAAAAGATCCAGTGAATCCAAGCATGATAATCCAAGAGCTCAGGGAGGCTGAGGAAAGAGGATCTCACGTTGAAGCCCAGCTTGGGCAACCTAGTGAGACCCTGACTGAATAAAAGAAAGAAAGAAAGAAAGAAAGAAAGAAAGAAAGAAGAAAAGAAAAGAAAAGAAAAGAAAAGAGAGAAAGGAGAGAAAGGAGAGAAAGGAGAGAAAGGAGAGAAAGGAGAGAAAGAAAGGAAAGAAAGGAAAGAAAGAGATGCAAGCAGCCAACCAGTCAAACCAGCCTGTAGATGTAGCCCAGGGCAAAGACCCAGTAGCTCGAGGTGGTCAGTCCATTTGGGATGGGGCAGAGGAACAAGTGAACATTTGGGTAGACTTGTAATTTAAAGTTTAGAAATGGAATTAGAGAAAAAAATGGTGAACAATAAAAATGAAAGTGAGATGGTTGATAAAATCTATTAGAGTAATATGTGTAATAAGCTTATCATGTCACTAGATATTTGTTTTATAGACTTAGTAATTGAATTTTTGCTTGAGGTCCTACCTATCTTTCTCCCGAAATTTTTTTTTTTTAAATTTTAAGAAATGTAGTAGTCTTTTCCAGCAAGTATGAGTCCTTTAATAATAATAAATTCATTTTCTATAAATTAATAAACTTACCAATATGTACTTTATGTATATGGAGAATCAGCTCTGTGCCTGTGTCTAGACCATGGAGAATATAGCTATGATTCAGGCAGGTATTATTTATGTTTTTTTTTTTTGTAGAATTTAGTCTAAGTAAAAGCATAACAAACATATAATTAAATTTTTAAAAGTGTCAGTCTAAAGAAGATCAAATAGCGCAATATGATAGAGAACTATTTAGATGGGGCATTTGATGTGAAGGTTAGATAATTTAAAGAATATATAAATTGCTAGGACTGTGCATGGTTTTAACCCAAGTACTCTGGGAGATTGAGGCAGGAGGATTACAAATTTTAGCCCAATCTGGACAATTTACCAAGACCCTATTTCAAAATTAAAGTAAAATAAAATAATAGTCCTAGAAATGTAGCTTAGTGTGTAGGTCCTGGGCTCATTTTTCAGAATGAATGGACAGATGAACAAACAGATAGAGGGACTGAAGGAAGGAAGAAAGGAAGGAAGGAAGGAGAAGGGAAAGGAAGGGGGAAAAGGAAAGAAAGGTGAAAGGAGAGAAGAAAGAAGAAAGGAAAGAAAAATAAAAGCAAATGAATTGGAGAATTTAAATATATGTAAGCAGAAGCCAACAGTATTCATTGATGGATTGGCTAGAGGACCTTTGAAAAACCAAGGAATTAAGATCCTTTGGCTTTAGCCAAACATACTACTGTGTAACAAATATATTGTATTCATAAAACCATAAAAGGTTAAGGATAGTATTGATGGAAAAATTGCTTAGAGCAGTAAAATAACGTGATAAGATAAATCATCTTTGGATATGGTACTAATATTTTGAAACATAACAAGATCAGTGTAGTTTGAGTTTGTTCAGTGTTAATACATAGAAAACACTGGGATAGCTTTAGTGTTAACATTTCTTTTAACTCTCGGGGTTTGTATCCCACTTGATTTCACTGTAAAGGCAAAGCTTACATATTTCCTCTGTTTAACTATTTGGTGAAATGAATAGCGAATCTTGTTTTAAATTTAATCCAGGTTGAGATCATACTGTGTATTAGGCACGAATTAATTATGAATTCAATTTCTGGTAGTACAGTGAGAATTCTATGCTCATTTCAACTAAATATTTGATCTAAGATTTTTAAATTATTTATGTACTGGAAGGACATAGGAGGTTTGTTGCTAAAAACCCCTTTCTGATTAAAGAAAAACTTATTCAGAGAGAAATGTGTCATTTTGGGGCATCATCTACTAAATATCAAAAGAACTATATTGTAAAATTCGGTTTCCAGGTAGAAATAGTGTCTTCTATTTATTTAATTGTTTACAAGGTTATACGTTATCTTCTACACAATGAGAGTAAATTTAACATTGTAATTATTGTGAAATTGCCAAAATACGTATTTGTGTCAAAAAATCTTTCGTTTACATTTTGTAGTATCTTATTGTAACTGTATATCATCTGGGGGCCTGCCATGTTTGAGGAATAATTTCTCTGTTAATATAGTACTTCAGAATGAGTCGAATTGGTAAAGAAAATATGATTATTTATTTCCTTATCCTTTATATCCCAGAAAACTTAGCACCAAATCTTAATTCTTGGTGGACTGGCTGAGCTTCTATCCTGGAGCACTGAAGTATTCTGAACAATAATAATGAACTTACTCAATAACTCAGTAACAATGAACTTCATTGGGGTTTGGCAGAGTGGGGTTCTTAGCATCCTTGTAATCACTTCATTTGTGAAAGTGTTAGAGAATTGCATTCAAGGAGACAAAGTAACTTCTCTGTATGATAACCTTTTTAAAAAGTAGTTCTAGTGCATGTGGAAAGTATACTGCAATTGAGATTTGCAAATATGCTTCTATAAGGATATCTTAGTTTGTATGATCAGTCAACTCCAAAGAAATTATTTTACAAGGCCACTGGGAAGTATATAAGAAAATTTAAAAACAATTCTTTTAGTCAACTGATGAATTTTCTGTTTCTGATGTTTGCTTTTCTCTTTATATTTTCAAGTAGTGAAGTAGAAAAGCAATCATATAATTTCAGTAGTTGGGCATTCTGTGTGCTAGAAGTGGTATCATAACAGAAATTGTACAACATATCTATAGTGAAGAATAGGTTTGTGGAAGGTAAGCCACATTGTTTGTGTCTTATTCTGCCTAAGTTCTACATATAAATATATCCTTAAATTTATTTAACTTCTCTACCTTTATATTTAAAAGTTCAGTCATTTGCATAGGTTCTAGACTATAATGGATTCTTGTCTGCTCTGTCATTCTTCCCTTATTTTAGGATTTAAAGCCAAGTTCACTCTGGAGAAGTAGAGAGCTAAGCAACAGAAAAAGTGATTTGTGCCATGCTTAGTAGATCCTACTTTTTCTACTTCTGTGTCTCTAACAAGCATTTTCTAGGGATATAGTTGAAGGACTAGGCATTATATTCTAGTTCTTCTTTGTACAATGGTCCCTTATTGATGATTTCAATAGGGGCTGACTTTCGTAGTATGGAGACAGCCCAAGCAGGCGTTACTGTGGAGCTATCACACATGGCTCTACTGGCTTTTATTCCTCCACTGGTTGCTCTACTCTTGCCTCTTATTCTTCTCTGTCATTTCTTTGTGAGAAGGAAGCAGTTTTCACTAAGGGTACTTAATTATTTCTCTTTGCTGAGAATAAGGCTTATATTACCCTAAAAATTATAGTTCCTATTATTATTATGTCTGTATCACTGGAGTCTTGAAGATATCTCAACATCTTCTTTTTCACAGCACCGCCTTCAAAATGCCACATCTTTAATCATAGTTTGCGTAACTTAAAACCTCTGCATGAAGGATTATAGTGTTTTTCTTTTTCTTTTTCTTTTTTTTTTTTTGGTACTAGGAATCGAACTCAGGACCTCACATTTGCCAGGCAGATACTGTGCCACTAAGCTGTAGCCCCAGCCCTGAAAGATTATAGTCTTTACTATTAAATCAAGCTTAAATAAATAGGCTCACTAATGGAAAAGAAATTGTAATAATGGCTTCTATTTACATAACATTTAGTACTCTGTGCCAAGCATTGTTTTAATTGTCTTACCTGCATTTACCTGTGTTATTTTCTCAATAACCTATTGAGGTTACAATTATTAGATTTTATACATGTGGAACATAAGGTACAGAGAAGTTACATAACTTGCCTAGGATAACATAGATTTTAAACAGGGAGATAGTGAATGATACTAAGGCATTTTGTCTTGTGCCCCCCCTTTTTATTGTGTTGTACCTTATGAATTTTTTAATTGCTGTAATGTCACTTTCAATTTAACTTTTCATCAAGCTCTACAATAAATCATAGTTTGTTTTTTTTGTTGTATTCATCAGGGACAAAGTAACATCACATTATTAGATGTAAGTGTTTCATTAAATTAATGTAGTGCTTTTAGAAGTTAGTACATTATAAAAGCTCCATTTTCATAATGGTTAACTGGAAAAAAACAACTTATTATATATATGAACAAAAAGTTTTTTTTCTCTGTCTCTAAGCCAGTGAAGATCATGAACTTCAGTGTAACTTAAGTGCAGTTACTGTGATTCATATCTAAAGTAAAGTATTTCTTTAGAAAGTAGACATCAACAAAGTACCTTGAATGCATTAGTGAAGTAATGAAAATTTTACTCTGATGAGGTATAACTGAAACATGATGTATGTCTAAATTTAAAACAATTACCTTAAAGATACTTTACCTTGAATTCCCCTAAAAAATACTTCATCTGCTTTAAAAACATTTACCCTATTTTTCCTGCTACTTCCGTAAGCAGTTTAGAAAGTGTCTTTAGTTGAACTGTCAAGGCTGCCTTGATGTTCTGAATTACTTAAAAAAGTTTATTCATGATCATTTTGACTTTGGGGAAGAGTCAGAAGTCAGAGTTCCAGATCTGGTGAATAAGATGACAACAACCCCTTAGTAACCAGGTTTTAAAAGCTTACCTTTCCATTGGATTGTTCTTGGGAACAGCAAAATTCATTGTGGGTTTTTTTTCCTCACCGCTCATAAAGACACTCATGAAGGAGGACTTATAGAACTGCTTTAGAAGGTGGCAAAAACTATGGGCCAAGTGTAATCCAAGCTAGGGGGAGAATTCTGAGGGAGATTAATGGTGTTATGCTTTATTAACTAGATGTCCCCCAAGAGCTTCATACATTCATAGGTGGGGCTTTTGGAAGAGAATTGAATTATTGTGTCACTATCACTCAATACAGTGCTATGATTTGGGGCCTAGTCAGAAGAGGCCAGTCATTGTGGGCATGAGCTAGAATGGTGTTTCTCCCCACCTGGTTTCTTGCTTGTTTGTTTGCTTTCTGTTTGCCATTAGGTGAACAGCTTTCTTCCACCCAGGCCCTAACATCTAAAACGTAAGCAAAAATAAACCTTTCCTTTTCAGAGTTGTGGGTATTTTGCCCCAGTAAACACAAAAGTGACAGATAAATGACAATTTGATATTTTTAAATGACCACTAGTTTGATCACACAATGTAACATACTGTTTTGCTTTACTGATTATCTCTTTCTCTTGGAAAAACAACTATAGATATGTATATCTCTGTATGATTATATATATTGAGATATGAACCCTAAATAAATATTCATGATCCCTGAGGTTTACATCAGTAATTTAACATTCGTAGATACATGTTCCACAAGTACAATACAGAAGAATGTCATGATATGCATGCTGCTAGACTTTTTTCAGTCCTGAAATGTTAATATGATGAGTATAGCAGATTTGGATGAACCTGAACCTATTAAACTAGAAAGATTATTGACAATAGTATTTTGACTGTTTGGTTGGCATTAAACCTCATTAGAACTATCAGAATGTAACTGGATAAAGGGCGATAATAATAAGTAATGAAAGCACATACCCCCCCCAATTTACACTTTCTCTTTAACAGATAGTAATTGTTATAATACAATATAATGCTAGTATAAAGATGCATGAAACATAATCTTATTAAAGATAAATCCTAATGATTTCATATAAACTATTGTAACTGGGACTTGAGGAATATGTAGACATTGTTTTTTTAAAAAAAAAACTAGGATTTTTTTGGGCAGAAGACATTATGTGAACACGGGTAGATATGCTGTCATCACATATCAAGGAATAAAACTTAAAATGGTTGCAGAATATGGCATGAAGAATAGGAGGGAAATAACTTGGAAATGAAAATTGGGGTGACGAAAGTTTTCTTTATTATCTACTGGTAACTTCTAATTTTTAATTTTTAATTGAACTTTTAATTAGAGGTTTGAGATGGTATGGTCAAATTGCATTTGAGAATGATCACTTGCAATAGGAAATTTGGGACTGATTGAAGAATATTTAGGTTGACTTTAAATAATAGTCTGATTGGGAGGTTTTATGATTTAAAGTCAAGCTAATGGAAATGAGTAAGTTAAGGTAACTATTTAGAAAGTGAAATTAACAGTTTTTAGTGACATGTTTAACCTGAAGAGATGAGAAAAAAGAAAGGGAAAGAATACGTCCAATATATAAATGCCATATATCTCATTTGTATGTTGAGGTGGATGGTGATGCTACATACTAAGTTAGGGAAGAATAGGAAAAGTAAAAAAATAACTTTAAACATAATAAATTTGAGAAAAAGATAAAGATAGTTAAATTGCTGTGTCCTATAGGAAGTTATAGAAAATGGAGCTCAGAATACATAG
>PVJX010010243.1:0-57829 GCA_004027295.1 Dolichotis patagonum
TTTCCACGTGCCCTTGCGGCCAGTTTCGCGACTGCCTGGGCACAGTTAACCCTTCCACGCGCGCCCACCGCCCGCCTCAGTCTCCAGGTAGCACGGCAACGCCGCCGAGCAGAAGCTTCTGGGGCGGCGGGGTCATGCGCAGAGCTACTGGGCTGGCCTGCGCCGAGGGCAGCGTGCAGGGGCGGGACACCGGCACGGCTGCACTCTCGATTTGTCAGAGGTGGGCAGAAAAGGGCGGGAGACTTACGCGGCTTGACTCCTGATTGGTCAGAGGTAGGCAGAAAGAGGCGGGGCTGGAGGGCGCGCGCTCTTGGGTGTGCGGCCTGGCGCGCGTGTAACGGCCGTTAAAACTGAGGGACGCAACCGCCGCCCGAGGCAGACGTGGTGGCCGCAGGCAGTATCTCTGAGTGAGGCGTTTCGCCGCCAGCTCACAGGTCCGCGTAAGTTCTTCCTGGGACCCAGTCGGAGTAGCACACCGTGCCCCTCCTCTCTTAGCTCAGGCGAAGCTACCCGGCCTCTGTGGGCCACTCGGGACAGCGGAGTGCGCATGCGCAGGGACTAACTCGGGCTTCCTCACCTCACCCCCGTCGGGTTTCTCTGCCCCTGCCTCCTGAAATACTGCCTTGACTCCTAGTGACCCGGTCACTTGCCCTCCCTGATTGTCTTGTTTTGTTCTTGTCATTCCCTCCACAGCATTTGTGTTAGGCAGCACCTTCCTTGCCCTCAGGGAGCACACGGTCCCAGGGGGAGACTAGATGTGAAGCGAATGTTACTTAGTTCGCGTTCAGTAAGTGTAGGGTGGAGAGATTTTACAAAGAACGCAAACCAAGGCGCCGAGCCAAGGGGCTAAGGATGGCAGTTTGCTTGCCTAGTATACATGAGGACCTACGTTCGCTCCCTAGTGTGGGGGAGGGGAGCTGTTCTCGTCAGAGAGGTCAATTCTGGGGGAATAAAAGACTAGGAGGACAGGCAATACTTGGAAAATTCCTAGAGTCGAGCCAGGGTGACCTGGGAGCCGTCCCCTGGGGACGTGGAATATAAACTGAGGTTAGGATGCCTAGAGGAGATTGGTTGGGGGACCGGCAGCCTGCTTTTGTAATCCCATCTACTCCGAAGACTGAGCTAGGAGAGTGACAGGTTCGAGGCCTGCCTGGACAACTTGAGGCCCAACCTCAAAATTAAAAGGGTTGGGGATGTCGCTCGGTGCTCCCTGGATTGAAAACTCAGTACCACAAAGTAAAAAAACAAAAGAGTGGGTCCCAGGCAGTATTTGCAAAAGCCCTAGATTGCTGCTTCTGAGCCAGAGGGATTTTACTTGTTGGGATATCGGACAGTGTTTGGAGACATCTTTAGTCGTCACAAGTCAAGAGTTGTAGCTGCTGATACCTAGGACGAAGAAGCCAAGATGCTGCTAAGCATCAGGCAGTGTGCAGGACAGTCTCCTCTCCCCAAGGAATTAGCAGAGGCTCGGTGTCAGCAGTGCTGAAGTTGAGAAGTGTTGCAATAGCAAAAGGAGCTTGTGCTTGGGATGAACTGGTATAGTGTGTTCAGGTGTATTTGTCAAACAACATTTTTTGTGCTTCACCTCAGTAAACCAGGAGGAACAGAAGCGTGTCTTTCTTTTACACCAGTACATTTCCAGCTTGTGGCACAAATGACCAGGCAAACAGTAGGTACTCAGTAAAATTTGACCGATGAATTGAATACAGTGTTAAGGATGATTAGGATGACTATACCTTGACCTTGAGCATGATGTGATGGTGCAGGCCTGTAACCCTAGCACTGGGGAGGCTAAAGCTGAAAGATCACAGACTTGTTCTTTGTAAAGACTACTTCTTGGCAAGGGTTATCTTCTTTTACACTAGATCTGTTTAATGAGCAACTAAGGCCATGAATATAATGTGATGGTATGATATTCCTCCCCCCCCCAGTACCAAGGGCGCTGTTCCACTGAGCTACACCTGCAGCCCTTTTTTATTTTTTGCTTGGAGACTGGGGTTTGCTAAGAGCCCAGGATGAGCTTGAATTTGGCAGTTCTTCTCTCAGTCACTTCCCTCAGTGCTGGGTGTGTACCACCACGCCCATCTTGGTGTGAATTCTCTAAGTATCTGTCAGCTGCTTGTATATCCTTTGAAATCTGCTTCTGTCTTGATGTGGTTCTCTAAACAGCTGCAATGTGTGACATTCCATCCTAAGATTGTAATTCTTCAAGAGGAGAAATACTTTTAATAGGCAAAATCCAATTGTTGATTAGCAATTTAGTACACAGAACCTGGGTAATGAGCAAGGATGAAATGAGAATTACACAATTGTCACTGTGCCTAACTTCAAGGTTTGCACCTCTGTGTGTCTTGAGTGAGAAACTCTGACTTGAGGTGCATTAGTAACTTCCTTCATTTCTCTTTTTGTGTTTTGTCATACACAGAAAGAATGCTAACTAAACTCTTAAAGCATTAGATCACAGTTTTGGCTTTGAAGCCTCTTCCTAATTTTATGGACTTCACCAGCCTAAACCTTTATTTTCTTACCCATAAAATGAGGATAATTTTTTAAAAAATGAAGATAATCATAGTAACTGCCTTGTTAGGTGTGGTGGTCACACCTGTAATCCTAGCAATGGAGAGACTGATGCAGAAGGGTTGCTGTGACTCAAGGGTTGCAGAAAGGCTAGCTTGGGTTACACACTAAGTCCAAGGCCAGCCTGAGCTATGTAATGAGACACTTTCCCAAAAAACAAACCAAAAACACAACAACAACAAAAATATATATATAGTAACTGGTTTGTAGGTTGTTTTATTAAACATGACCTACAGTACCTATAAAGTGTGAAGCGTTGTGCTTGATAGGTCATAAATGTTAAAATACATGTTAAGTTTTTTGAATAAATGACTATTTTGATAGTGTAAAGGCATTGAATATAGAAACCAAACATGGTGGGTTTTTTTTTTCCTTGTCTGCTTCCATTCATTTCTACCTTTTAAACTGTATAACTGGTTGTTTATATTGCTCCTTGTACATCCACTTCTCTCAGCTTTATCCTAGTACATCTGTATGTCCTTCAATTGGTCCTAAAAATCTCCACTAGCTGCTCATTTAATTCTGAGCTTAGTAGGGAAAGGTCAAGAATGACTTAGTCTATATTGTTTTGGGGTACTTTTTTAAATAACTGAGATATAATTCACATGCCATAAAATTCATCTTATATGTATATATAATTCAGTAGTTTTTAGTATGTTCCCAAAGTTGTTCAACTGTTACCAACATCTAATCCCAAAATATTTTGACCATCCTGAGAAGAAACTGCATATCCATAAACAGCTACTCTGTATGCCTCTCACCCCCTTCCTCTCATTTCTTAGTGACCAGTAACCTGCTGTGTCTATAGATGTGGCTTTTCTAGACATTTTCTATCACTGTTTGACTTCTTTCATTTAGCTTGCTTTTAATGTTCACCCATGTTGTAGCATGTACCTACTTTATTCCTTTTTATTGCCAAATAATAGTCCATTACATGTGTATAGACTGTAGAAGTCCTTTTTCCCACCCTTGTTGTGGTTCAGGAAGTTTATATTTGTAATCTCTTGGAAACATTAGAATTCTAGTGAGTTAATTCCAATCTGCCACTTCTAGTGCAACCCACGGCAAGAATTAAGGCATATTTATAATTATGGGAGTCAAGGGGTCCTGAGCCTGGCCCATATGAAGGTTTATCAGAACAAAGGCTTTGACCCAGTCCCTGACCCAGATTTTATTAATTCGTGAAGAAGGAAATGACTGGAGGGATGAGTGACTGGGAGAATGGCAGGAGATACGTGAGTACTGTGAGCTGGGCTAGCTAGGAGGGCAGAAAGTGATATGCAGAAAGACCGATATACATAACACAATTGAGGTATCATTTAATGTTTAGGTAGCAGTACTTAAGTTCTGATGTGCAAACTTTTGTGCCGTGGGAAGTCATATCCTCTTGTCTTGTGGCTCGAACCCAGTCTCACTGCCCTAAGAATTGGCTCTGCATCCTGCTGGGTTCAGCCATTTAGGGAGACACTGAGGCAGAGAAGCAGTGACTGTGTTTAGCTTCAAAGATTATGTGTCAGTACTTCAGCTAGCCCTACTGACATTGCTTAGAGCCAATTGATGGGAAAAGGAAATAGCCAGCTCTATACGTATCAATACACGGAGATAGGTAGGTTTAGCCAAAGTGGAAGTAATTACTCCATATTCAAGGAGAGTTACCCAAGGTGGTCCTCTACAGTATACTATATTTTATTTTATCCTTTCTTCAGTTGATATACTTTTTTTTTGTACTGAGAATTGAACCGAGGACTTTTGCACTGAACTACACTCCCAGACCTCACCCTTTTTTTCCTTTTTAAAAAAATTTTTAAATTTTTTTTTTACTTTTGAGATGAGGTCTCACTATGTATTCCAGACTGGCCTTGAACTTATGTGTCCCAGGCTGGCCTCAATCTCATGGTGATCCTCCTGCTCCCTTAGAGGCATATGCCATCACAAACATCTCCCCAGACCTTTTAAAAAATTTTTTTAAGTCAGGATTTTGCTAAATTGTCCAGGCTGGAATTGAACTTATACCCTTCTGCCTCAGTCTACCACAGGGTTGAGATTACAGTCCTGTGCAGCCATCATAGCCAGCTTCTACTTTTTGTCTGTTGTAAATGCTGCTGGGCCAGAGATATAGCTCAATGGTGCAGTACTTGCCTGGCAAGCATGAGGTCCTGAGTTTGAATTCTAGTACCCACCAAAATAAATAAATAAATAAATAAATAAATAAAGCCGCTATTTAAGTTTACTTACATATTTTTGTGTGAATATATGCATTCATTTCTTATTAATACAGAGGCCTTTAAATCTGTATCTGTGAGTTCTGCATGCATAGATTCAACCAACTGTGAATTGAAAATATACTGGGAGAGGGAACTGCATATGTATTGAACATGTACAGTACAGACTTTTTTCTTCATTTCCTAAATAGTACAGTAAAGCAGTATTTACATGGCATTCATGTTATATTAGCTAAGTACTCTAGATATGATTATGATTATGTTATTGTTTGAGATGAGAGTGGGTCTTTCACTATATTGCCTAGGCTCCTGCCTTGGTCTCCCAAGTTGCTACATGCCTCTAGCACAGTACCTATCCTCTAGAGGTAATTTAAAGGAGCTTAGGAATTATATGCAGTTATTATGCCATTCTGTGTAATGTACTTGAGCATCTGTGGATTTTTGTATCTGTAAATTCTACAACCGGTCCTTTATGGATACAGATGGATCCCAGTATATGTAAGAATAGAGTTACTGAGTCATAACTGAGTGTTCTTGTGTCCCCTTATTCACAGTTTATGTGAATTTGGAAAAGTGAATCTGTCAGGCCTATTATTTTATTAACCGTTAAAGAAAGAGGTAAAGAAACTTTCTTTTCTGGTACTGAGGATTGATTGGAGGACCTTTCCAGCATCCCCAGCTCATTAAAAAATTTTTTTTTGTCTTTGAGACAGTCTCTTCACGTTTTTAAGTTGCCTGGGATGGGTTTGAACTTGTGATCCTCCTGCCTCAGCCTCCCAAACTTGTTAGTTTTGTTGTTTTGTGGTACTCGAGATTGAGCCCACGACCTTCACACTGAACTACAGCCCTAGCTACTCCTCCTTTCTTTTGTCAAGACAGAATCTTGCTAAATTCTGGATTGGATTTAAAGTCTTCTGCTTCACCTTCCTAGAGTGCTGGGATTACAGGTATTTACCACCATACCTGGCCCCAGATCCTCCCCATCCCTCTGTTTTTAAGACACAGTTTCACTAAGTTGCCTAAACTGGCTTCAAACTGGAGATCCTCCTGTCTCAGCTTCCCAAGTGGCTGGGATTTGAGACTTACTCCATCAAGCCTAGCAAGGAAAGGATTTTGATAGGAAAGAAGTCACTTGTAGGTAGGTAATCATCCTGTGTTATGATTAATCTAGCTATAAATTGTCTAGCCATAAATGATTCTAGCTATAATTTGAAGGTTTTATTACTGAACAAAGTTTGTTTCACCTTGTATGTATGTGAAGAAGTGACATTTTGGAGGATGGTAGCCTTATCTGTTACGGATGCCGTGAATTAGTGACCACTGGGGTTGTTGTTACTAAGATAAAACTGTAGAGGTCAGTAAAGTACATTAGAGAATTAGTACTATTTGACCTTTTAAATTTTTTTTATTTTATTTTAAAAGGGAGTAAAATTAAATACAACGAAACAGAACAGAATGGGACATAAGAAAGCATAAATTTCAAAGCTAGACAACCAGAGATCTTCACTGTCTGTCCTATTGTCTCTTGTTTTCTTCCAAATGGTTGTCCTTATCCTTGCATATGGAGAGCTCATACTAAACAACATAGCCAATCTCTTCACAAGATGTGCAGTTCACTGACTCCCACTTGCTAGGCAGGGGGGAGGGGGAGAGGGGACTCGGGATGGGGGACAGGACGATGAGATGTCTGATTCTCAGCCCACACGCAGGCAGGATCACAGTCGCCCCCCAGAGACGGGAAGAGTTCCTTGTTCTCCCGGCACCCCAAGCTATTTGACCTTTTAAAAATGTCTTGCAAAGTTGAATTTCCTCTCTAAAAATCATTTTGTGAATTGTCCCAAATTCTTTTGAAGTGCTTATTAATGCAAAGCTTAAACTCATACCTTTTAACCTGGTATGGTACACAACCTATAATCCTGTGATCTCAGCTACCCATCATTTTTGTATGAAGAAACCAAGGCACAGATATATTAAGAAATTTATCCAAGATTACACAGCTAATAAGTGGCTAACTGGAAGTTCAGTGTGCTCAGACTTATTTTTTCAGGCTTTAAATCAAGTCAGATCTGAGTCAATGTTCTGAACTTCACTGTATAGATACTCTGCCACTTGGGAAGATACTGTTTGTAAAGCTTTTATTTACACATTAGGTAATTAGTCTCCGGTAAGTTATCAGCCTCTACGCTTAAACATAAATGTTTTAAGAAAAAGGAAAATGGGAAGAAAACCATGTGTTTCCAGCTAAGTATTGAAGTTGTATTTATGACCAAGATTTCTGTGTAACATGTGGCTTTCATTACTAGTGGAACCTGCGGTTTGCTTTATCTTTTTTTTTTTTTTTTTTTTTTTAGTAGAATATATTTATTGAGAGGAAGAAAGCTTCTGTCTGACGAGAGACAGAAGAGGTCCCGAGCGGGTTGCCCTGCTTTATCTTAATCATAATTGTGGCTATGTTTCACTGTTGGTTTGTTTCTTTAGTTCTTTCTGCATTGCACCCCTCCCATCAGATATCTCATGGCTAAGAAGTTCCATGGCAAAGTTTAATTAAAAGTAATACTATTTTGGGCCAGGAATATAGCTCGGTGGCACAGTGCTTCCCTGGCAAGCCCAAAGTCATGAGTTTGATTCCTGGGTACCAAAAAAAAAAGTAGTACTATTTTGTAATGTTATAACAGTTGTACGGGTTCTGGGATCCATATTGGGAATCCATTTGGTTCTGTGTTTTCTCTGCTTGCTTTAGAAAGAATAGGAAAACGCCAACTCTCAGACCCTACTTTTCTCACTGTCTCCTTCTCTCCCTGTCCTTCTGTCTCTGCCTGTTCATCTATCTGTCTCTCTGTCTCTGGTTTTGTTTGTTTGTTTGGGGGTTTTTTGTTTTGAGATAGGGTTTCACTATGCAGTTCAGGGTGGCCTTGAACTCACTTTGTAGCCCAGGCAGGCCTTGAACTCACTGTGATCCTCCTGCTTCAGCCTCCTGAGTGCTTAGATTACAGGCATACACGACCACATTTGGCTTCCCTGGTTTTTTGAGACAGGGTCTTGCCATGTAGTTCAGGCTGACCTTGAACTTCCAGTAATCCTTCTGCCTCAACCTCCCAAAGGCTAGAGATACATGCCAGCATGCCTGGATGTATGTTTGCTTTTTTAAATACTGTGATGAGTAAAAGTGTGAATACTTGAATACTGTATATGGTTGTGATACTGTAAATATGTATTTGCTCTTCATCATGTTACCTGGCATAGCCATAAAATCTTAGTATGCTAATAAATTGACTGTTGGCTGCTCCTGTATAGCTTCAGGATGGGGGCTGGTCATTAGAAAGAGCAAGACAAAATTTAAGAGTTGAGGCTTACAGCCCCAACTTTTGGGGAGGGTAGTGGCCAAAGGTTAAGTTGAACAGTGATTTAACCATAGTTGCCTATGTAATAATATAGCTAGTCTGTCAGATGCCCCCATGAAAACCCAAAAGGACAAGACTGTGAGAGCTTCTGGAAAGCTAAAGGTGGGGAAGGTCTTAGAGGATAGCATAGTCAAAGACAGCATGGAAGCGGTAAACTGTTTCCCACATGCTTTATCTGTATCCTTTGTAATATCCTTTACAATAAACCGGTACCTTTAAAGTGTTTCGCTGAGTTCTGTGAGCTGCTCTAGCAAATGCTAGCTACTCTATCATCTTAAGAGGAGCAAAGTGGTCATGGGAAGTTCTTGATTTTTACAGTACTGGAGATTAAACCCAGGGCTTTTACACTAAGCTACATCCTGAGGTGCCACTGCCTTGAGACAGGATCTCATTAAATTGCCCACACTGGCCGAAATTTGTTATTCTGCTGCCTCAGTTTCCCAAAGTGCTGGATTACAAGGATATTTCACTTGTGCCTGGCAAGGAACCCAGATTTATAGCTAGTTGGTCTCTGAAGCACAGGTAAGACAACTGGGAGGGAAGTCACAGTTGGTACTTGAGGTGAGATAGTCTTCTGGGACTGAAGCCCCAGTCTGTGGAATCTCATGCTATCTCCAGGTAGGTAATTTCATAATTGAGTTAGAAGATACCAGGCTGGTGCCCTCTGCAGACCTGCTTATGTGATGTGTGAGAGAAACACCCTGGGCCCCTAGTCTGACATCAGAAGCATGTTGTGAGAATGAGTATACTGTAATATGAAGAACTGAGTTTGTTAATTCATATAGCCTCAGAATGAGTTTGACAATTTCAGCTGAATAGAAACTGAGTTACAGGAAATTAAGATACTAGAAAGATCTGATGGATTCTTCTTTAATTTTACAGTTATTCCTTAATTTTACATGGCCATGCAGGAGAAATACTCAAATGAGAGGACATCTCACGTTACTTCACCAGGTGAGTAGTCAAAGTAGTCTGGATTAATTTCTGACTTTTTCTTATATTTCATGTTCCTTAAGACACTGAGTGCATAAGCATTTATTGAAATGCTGGTACTCAAAAAGTACTAAAACCATGAGGCTATACTGAATATAAAAATGGATCTCTCTGAGGGAACAGTTATTTATCTCTGGTCCTGCATAGCTTCCAACAAGTCCATGTGATTGTTGAGAGGGGAGGACACATAAAGAGTTAGAACAGAATAACTTTGGAACATAGTTCCATTTGAAATTAGAAAAACACAGCATAAATTACTGTGTTCTGTGTTGTCTTTGTAGTCCTCTGACTTGTTCAGTCATCTGCTAGCCCACAAAGATCGGAATTCTTAGATGCCAGCAGTCTCTTGTGCTGGTACAGAAGACTCAGAAATTTATCTCTAGAATAGATTAAGAAGATTTTGAGGAAGGGGAACAAGAGGTGGAGAGAAGGGAAAATAAAAGAATTAAGATGTGTTGTAAGCATTTGTCAACTCCCTATGGTGAATATAATTATTACATAGTGCAAACATCTACTAATAAAAATTTTTTTGAAAGATTTTGAGAGCTCAGTAGAAACACTAAGTACACTGAGTAAATATATATTTACTTATAGACATATTTACTTGTAGACATTCAGTAGATGAGATATATTTCAAATAAGTAGCATTTTAAAAATAATCTTAAAGTTTTGAGGTATTAAAGAAAAGGACATGTAGGGCTGGGGATTTAGCTCAGCGATATAAGCACCTGTGTGCAAGTGTGAGATCGTGAGTTCAATCCAAGGTACCAAAAAGAAAAGAAGAAGAAAAGAAAAGAACACTTATTTTATGTTCATTTAAAATTTTTTTAAAAATTAATATGTTTATTTTCTTTGCATTGTTGGGATCTAACCCAAGGCTTTTGCACTGAGTTATATCCTGGCCTATTTTTTATTTTGAGACAGTGTTTTGATAAATATATAAATTTCCAAGCTGTACTCAAGCTTGTAATCCTCTTGCCTCAACCTTCCAGAGTGCCAAGATTGTAGGCCTCTGCCACTGTGCTAAGCTAAGAAAAGGACAAATTTTGTTCAATCAAGTATAGTTTTGTTGAAGTTTAAAATCCTATAGTACCTTATTCATGGTTGACAGGTAGTATGTATTTGTGATAATTTTTTAGGCTTGCTGCTTTTCATATAGCAGGCACTGTTTTAAGTGTTGAATCAATTCAAGATTTATTCAGTACCCTGAAATGGTAGTACACACCTGTAGTCCTAGCACTCGGAGGTTAAGGCAGGAGATTCCAAGTTTGAGCCCAACCTGGGCACCATACTGACTAATTGAAGACCCTATATCAAAATAAAAAAGGGGCTGGGTGTGTAATTTAGTGTGAAGAACCTAGGTTCAACCCCTAGTTCCATACATATGCACAAAGATTCATTCAGTTAAGTACTTATTGACTGTTCACTATATGGCATACATTGTCTTAAGGCTAGATTGTAGTTTCTTATGACAATTATGTATGCAATAGGAAGGCTTTTTTAGTTTTTCATGGGTTAGTTGATTTGTTTTGAGCCAGGATCTCTCTAAGTATTTCAAGCTGGCCTTGAACTCACTGTATAACCCAGGTTGGCCTCAAATTCACAATGATCTTGTCTCAGCTTCCCAAGTGCTAGGAGTACAGATGTGTACCACCATACCCAGCTTTTAATGAGGAATTTTTTTGGTTTAGTTTGTAAAATTTAAATTATTATTATTATTTTGAATCTTCTTTTTTTTCAAAATCAATGAGATGGGAAGAGGGAGAGGGGGAAAGAGGGAAGGACAGGAAGGGAAGGGGAGAGAAAGGGAGAAAGAGGGAGAAGGGGAGGGAGAGAGAGCGTGTTGTTGTTTTCAGACAAGGTCTTGCTATATAGTTCAGCCTGCCTTGAGCTCAGTATGTAGCCCAGGCTGGCCTCAAACTCACAGCAATCCTCCTATGTCAACTTTCCAAGCTCTGGGATTACAGGCATGTGCCACCATGCCTATCGATAAAGTGTTTTTGGAATATAGCAATTTTTAACATAGCTACATGGTTTTCTAACAACTTTGTCTCTTTTCAGTAGTATCTTTTCCAGATTAATAATGGTCTTTGTGCCAGACAGTAGGAAACAGTATTTGCAATTGCAACTACTCAAGAGACTGAGACAGGAGAATCACAAGTTCAAGGCCAACCTGGGCAGTTTAGTGAGACCCTGTCTCAAAAGTAAAAAGGGCTGGGACTATAATTCACTGGTAGAGCATTTGCCAAGCGTGTGCAAGGGCCTGGGTTCAATAGCCAATGCAGAAAAAGAAGAAAAGAAAAAAAAGAGTCTGCTACAAAAGAAAAGTTTTAATATTTGATAAGGATGCTGCTTTTGTCTTTTGAATCCAGGGCCTTGAGCATGCTAGACAAGTAAATAATGCCTGAGCTACATCCCCAGCCTGATAAGGATATATGATACAATGCAAAATAATTTCAGTAGAAACTGGGCATACTGGTGTATACCTGTAATTCCAGCTGTTCAGGAGGCTAAGGCAGCAGAATTGTTTGAGCCCAGGAGTTCTAGGCTAGCCTGGGCAATGTAGTAAGAGCCTGTCTCTAAAAAGAGAAAATTTAATTAATCAAAGAAATCAGCTGTCAGACTTAAATTGAAATAAGCGCAAGCCTCTATACTAAATACGTCAAAACTTTTTGGTGTACATATGGTGCTGGGGATCCAACCCAGGGCCTCACATGTTAGGCAAGACTCTACTACTAAACTGCATCCCAACCCTAAAAATGTATTTTTATTTTAACAAATATGTCTTAGAACTGGAGTATAAAGCCAGTTGTGGTGGTACTCACCTATAATCTCAGCATTCAGGATGCAAAGGCAGGAGGGTCACTGTGAGTTCAAGCCAAACCTGAACTACTTAGCAAGACCTTGTCTCAAACAAAGAAAGGGGGGAAAAAAGACTCTGCAAAGGAAAGAATGGGAGAACTAGAATCACAAAGACCTGGGTTCAAGTCTCAACACTTTTTTTTCTGTAACTAGGGATAATACTTACCAGTGAGTATTAGGTAGGTGAGATGATGTTTGTAAAAATGTCCTAGGTTTCAATAAATTAGCTGCTATTAAATGTAAGTATTTGTTGCCCAGTACTTCTGGATTCTTGGTGGGTATTATTTCGGTCTTTGATTATTCTCACATCTCATGCTATTTTCACTTAGTATCAGCCACCTCAGAGGAACTGCAGTAGGCATAGCTAAGAGAAAAAAGGATAGGGTGCTGTTTTCTATAGGTTTAAGTGATTTTTTAAAAAGATGATCTCAGCTAGTTCCACATAAAAGGTGGAAAATGCCTCTTGTTTTAGGTTCCAATGTGATTCAAAAAGGAAGCTCCCTGGGGACTGAATGGCAGACTCCAGTTCTCTCAGAGGCCTTTCGGAGCCGCTTTAGCCGCTGTTCAAGTGTAGCTGACAGTGGGGACACAGCCATTGGTACATCATGCTCAGACATTGCAGAAGGTAAGATTGGCTTTTGACACAGGATCCCACTATGCAGTTCAGGCTGGCCTTGAATGCACTGGGTAGCCTGAGCTAGCCTTGAACTTGCAGTAATCCTTGTGTTTGCACGGGCATGCACCACCATGCCTGGCTACTTGAATCTTCTTAACCTATTTCTCTCCCATCTGGTCTATGGTTCTCTTTGCTGTGTCAAACCCAGGACCTCAGGCATAGTGGGAAGCACTGTGTCACTGAGCTACATCCCTAGCACGTGAAGTAATTTTTTTTTTAAGCAATACTGGGATTTGAACTTGGGGGCTTTTGCACTGAGGTACATTCCCAGCCCTTTTTATTTTTTACTTTGAGACAAGCTCTCACTAAGTTGCTAGATATTCTAGGCTGGGCTTGAATTTACAGTCTGTTTCAGCCTCCTAGAGTGCAGGGATTACAGGCATATGCCAACGTGGCTAGCTGATCTTCCTTTTTGCATTCTTATATTTTATTATCTCTGCCACTTTTTTGTTCCCTGTTGGTACTTGGGAATAAACCCAAGGCCTTCCTATGGAGCTGTATCCCCAGCCCTTTGAAAAAAATTTTAAAATTTAAGACAGGATCTCAGTAAGTCACTAAATTGCCCAAGCTGGGCTATAATGTACCCCACCTCAGCTTCCCAGAATGGTTGGATGACAGACCTGTGTCACCATACTTGGCTGTATTTCTTTATTAAATTAAGTACAAACTGCCAGATAGTACTTTACAAAGGCGTTTTGTTTTCTATTTAGACGATGAGCTCCTAAAGGGCAGAAGACCTAATGATAGTAATTAACCACTGTTACATACTTTGTGGTAGATACTATGCTAAACTTTTCTGCATTTGTTCATTAATACTCTTAAGAACTCTATATCCTAGCACTCGAGAAGCTGAGGCAGGAGGATTGCTGCAAGTTTGAGGCCAGTCTGGGCTATGAAGTGAGTTCAAGGCTAGTCTGAACTGCATAGTGAAACTCTGTCTGTCCTACCACCCCCCGCAAAAAAAACCTATGAACTATTTTATTTTTTTCCATTTTATAGGTGAAAAAGCTGAATTTCAAAGTGACTGAATGAGTTGATTACAACCACAAAGCTAGTGATTTTGACACTTTACTATGTCATTTAAATACATATCTAGGGAGAAGAAGGGGACATAAAATGAATTATGTGTTATGTATATGTACCAACTCCTCATAATGAATGTGATCATTATATACTGCAAATGTACCAAAATTTTTTTAAAATAAATAAATCTATATATCTACTTTTAGCTACTAAGATGACTGATCAAAAAGATGATAACAAGCGTTGGTGAGAATTTAGAGAAATTGGCACCTTTATACATTGCTGGTGGGAATATGAAATAATGGAGTTGTTTTGGTAGTTTGGTAGCCCCTCAAAAATGTTAAACATGATGATTTAATGAACCAATAATTATACTCTTAGATATATGTACCCTAGAGAAATGAAGACATAAATCCACACAAGAACATATGCACAGATGCTCACAGCAACTTTACTAATAACAGTCAAAAAGTAGCAACAACCTGCGTGTTCACAACTGATGAACAGATAAGTAATATATCCCTATAGTACAATAGATTATTATTTGGTAATAGAAACAAATTAAGTACTCAGATGATGCCAGTTGGGCAACCTTAATGTTATGCTAATTTTTTTAAAAAGCCAGAAATGCAAGGCCACATATTGCATAATCATTTAGATGAAATGTCCAAAAATAGGTGAATGGCCTAGGAAAGTTAGGGGAAGTGGAGCACTACTGCTAAAGAGTAAAAGGTTTCATTTTGCAGTGATGAAAATATAAAAAATATAGTGATAGTTACACAGCTCTATAAATATGCTAAAAATCATTTAATTGTATACTTTAAGTGGATGAGTTTATTATATATGAATTACATCTCAGTTACTTAAGAAAAGAATGTGCCTGGGGGTATAGCTCAGTAGTAGAATGCTTGCCTAGCATATGTTTGCTCCTAGCATTGCAAAAGGAAAGAAAGAGTGTTGGATATGGTGGTTCAAATTTATAATCTCAGTACTGGGGTGGCTGAGGCAGGAGGATCACCACAAGTTTGAGTTCAAGGTCAGCCTGAACTATATAGTAAGACCCTGTCTCAAAAAACAGGGTCTTACTATATACAAAATAAAACAAAAGAAAAGAAAATAGAAATGTTTGGAAAAAATAAAAAAGGAATGAAAAGCGAAAGGAGAGAAAGAAAAATCCTGTTATCTAATAGTAACTCCTAGATACCTATCACTAATTTTAATAGTTTGATAACTGAATGTATATGTGAATTGTGCTCAGTAAATTACAGATTTTGAAGTAGACAGAATTTTAAAAATCAATCTTAACTCCTTGTTGCTAGTGAATAACAGAAGTTCCCTTAGGGTTAAACAGTTTGCCTGAGGTCCCTCAGCTGGTTATTATATTCTGATCTCCTGACTGGAAGGTTTTGTTTTTCCTCTACTGAAGAGGCAGATGCTTTACCCCAGAGCCACACCCTTAGCCCTGGCTGTAATATTCCTTCCATCAGTTTTGCAGTCAAGAATGTTGCTATTTTCTCGCTTTTTAAAAAAGTTTTCTATTTTTATTTTTTATTTTTTGAGGCAGGGTCTCCTCATGTAGTCCAGACTGGCCTTGAACTCACAGTAATCTTCCTGCCTCACCCTGTTAAGTGCTGGGATTACCAGTGTGTGCCAGGATGCCCAGCTGTATTTATTTTTGATTTAAGGCTTTTCTCTATATGTACAATAATGGGACCTTTTCATTTTGGCAGATAGGTATTTTTAGAAATCAAACATTGGTCTGGATTTTCCCTCCAGTAAATTGACTGGCTATATTTAATTTACACTGTTACAGGGATTGTAATACAGAGATTGTGTGTATGTTGTGTTGTTTTCTTTTTGAGACAGGGTCTCACTATATAGTTCTAGGTGGCTTTGAATTCACTTTGTAGTCCCAGCTGGTCTTGAACTTGTGGCAGTCCTCCTGCTTCAGTCTCCCAAGTTTTGAGTTTGCAGGTGTATGCCACCATGCCAGATTCCTTATTCAGTTTTCTACCTGTTGAAAGTAATAATAGATATGTGACCATATAGTCCTATCTTATCTGCAGCCTACTGTCCTAGCACATTCATTTTGTAACCTTGTAATTGTTCTCAAAGTATACTTGAAAGTTGGAAATAGGTAGAAATGTGAACCTTCTGCAGCCAGGCTGATTAGAGTTGTCTCCCAAGACCAGACAGAAGCCATAGGAAAGACAAATGTAGTCTGAAGGAAAAATTAAAAACAAGAGGAAAGTGAAAGGCAAACTACAAAATAGAGATTTCAGTGTGTACTGACTTGAGAGTGCTCACTGTGCTCGGGTGAAACCTGAGAGTTACTAAGAATAACTTCCATATCCAGGCATTCAGGTCTGGGTTGTGTGAGAGAGAACAGAATCCTGACTCAGATGCTGTGCTCCCTGCTTACGTACAGAGCAGAACTGTCTGGTTCACCTTAATCTTTGGATAGTCCAGATTCACTACTCACTTAACTGGGGAAGTTTTGGAGGCTACAGATGATTCTTGTACCCCTTTGGAAAGAATATTTTTAGATTTTACAGTTTGTAGAATTTTCCAACTTTCAGAAGAGCAGGACCTAATCCATTTTCCTTAAAGTAAGTGATTATTCTTTCTTTTTACGTTCACTTTCCAGTTTTGCTTATTGATTTCTTGATTTTTAAATCAAATACAACAGAGTATAAGTCAGAAATGAAGCTATTAGCTGGGTGTGCTTTCACACACCTGTAATCCCAGCACTCAGGAGGCTGAGGCAGGAGGATCATTGCAAGTTCAAGACCAGCCTTGGCTACATAGTGAGCTCAAGGCCAGCCTGAGCTGCTGTTCAAGACCCTGTCTCAAAAAGACCAAAACAAAAAAAAAAAACCAAAGGTGTTACCTTTTATTGGCTTACCTTGTGTATTGTATTTGAAATCCTGGAACACGCATCTGCCAGTTAGGTTGCTGTGTCTTTATGCCTTATACTTGCAGTCCTCTCTGCCCTCTCTACCCAGTCCAAAGACAGGCAGAGAAAATCTGGCGTAACAGCAAAACTCAAGAACATTTGTTGCTTCAATTTTGACTTACAGAAAACTGTTCTCTCCACAGATTTTTGCAGCTCAAGCGGCAGCCCTTCTTTTCAACCTATTAAAAGCCACATAACCATTCCAACAGCCCATGTGATGCCTTCTACTTTGGGGACCTCTCCTGCCAAGCCAAATTCTACATCTTCTGGATCCTCTTCCTCCAAACTTCCTTTGTCGGGGTTGGCTGAAAGTGTGGGGATGACAAGAAATGGAGACTTTGGTGCAGTGAAACGTTCTCCAGGCCTGTCTAGAGATCTCATGTATCTTTGTGGTGCTACAGCGGAAAATGGGATCGAGCAGTCTCACTGGTTTCCAGCAGTGGGCCATGAAAGAGAGGAAGAGATGAGAAAGTTTGATGTTCCTAGCATGGAGCCTACCCTCAATCAATCCACCATGATTGATACACTTTATTCAGATCCCCACCACCGAGTCCACTTCCACAACCCAAGAACTGATCCAAACAAGGAACTGTATAAAGTGTTACCTGAGGCCAAGAAGGCACCAGGCAGTGGGGCAGTATTTGAGAGGAATGGGCCACACTCTAACAGCAGTGGAATGCTCCCGTTGGGACTGCAACCTGCTCCTGGGCTCTCCAAGCCTCTATCCTCTCAAGTGTGGCAACCAAGTCCTGACCCTTGGCATCCTCGAGAACAGTCTTGTGAACTTAGTACTTGTCGACAGCAGCTAGAATTAATCCGTTTACAGATGGAGCAAATGCAGGTAGAAACCCTTCTTTTCTTGGGTGTTGCAGGTTATTTGTGATTCTTAGAGTTGTATAATGTTCATCCTATGGGTTTTTATTGTTTTATTTTTCATTTTGAGGCAGAGTCTCACTAAATTGCCCAACGGTGCTTAAATTTGCAATCCTTCTGCTTTAGTCTGCCAAAGCACTGGGATTATAGATGTGCACCAACACACCCAGTTTATTGTGTACATTTGTGTTTGTGTGTTTTGAGACAGAGTCTCACTGTGTAGTTCAGGCTGGCCTTGAACTCACAGTGTAGCCTAGTCTGGCCTTGAACTTATGGCAATCTTCCTGCCTCAGCCACCTGAGCACTTGAATTACAGGCATGCACCACCATTCCCAGCTCTATGCTGTAAATTTTAACCATAATAGTTGTTAAGAAATAAGGAAGATACTTGTAGATACAAAATGAAAGTTTGTGAGCTCTGTGCCATTGAACCTGTTAGTGGTCTAATCAAACACCAGATACACTCATTAAAGTAAAAGATTATAAGGAAAACCCCAAAAAGGTACCTTGATACTGGTCGTTAACTGGTTCCTGGAGGTTCCTGGAGGCTGGTACAAAAACGAGTACCAAACAAATTGTTTTGGCTGGAAAGGGTAGCAAGTCATGAGGCAATCAACACAAGTTCCAGCTTGCATTTCAAGTACCAGATGACAAGACCAAGACAAAATTTTCATGTCAGAATGTACCAGGTACCAAATTCAACAAGTTTTAGTGTAGTCACCAAGATACGACTATATATACCAGTCACTAGACTAGGTGCTTTCATGGAGAGAATTTTGTTGAGTTCCCATGGTTCCCTGATGAGGTAAATATAGCAACTTACCAAGTTCTTTGAATAATCTTACAAAGCTGATAAGTAGCAGAGCTAAAGTTTAAAAATCATCTTTGAACCTCTGTGTTCTTTTCACTGTGCCACTTCTATGTTTCTTTTTATGTCCTCCTTGTACAGCTAAAGAGTGGAAAGGAAGGAAGTAGGACATACTTACCTTTCCTGGTTGGTGAGGACATCTTAGCTCCTAGTTTGCCTCTACTGCCAGATAATAATAAAAGATAACTGACCTTAGAAACTAGACTGTATCCAAACAGGGAGTGTTTAGTTGGCAGAAACCTTGCTGGCAGGTTCTTTCCAGTCATGCATCAGAACTAAAATTATTTCATAAACATTATCCTTACCAGGCTGAGCCAAACTGGGCCTTGATTCCAGAGCCAGCTAGGTACTACTCAAGATGTTTTTAGGTGCTTGGAGTCAAGATCAAGCCCCTCTGTCCTTTTTGTTTCCAGCTTCAGAATGGAACCATCTGCCATCATCCTGCTGCTTTTGCTCCTTTATTGCCCACCATAGAACCAGCACAGTGGATCAGCATCTTGAACAGTAATGAACACCTTTTGAAGGAGAAGGAACTTCTCATTGACAAGTAAGGTGGCAAGGGGTGCTGCAAGTCCAGGCTTTCCTCTTCCATATCCCTTTGAGGACACCTAAAGAGGTCCTCCCAAGGGTAGTACACTCCCTTGTGTCGAGGCCCACATCTTTTTTTTGGGAGGGGAGGTACCAGAGATTGAACTCACGACTGCATGCTTGCCAGGCAGGTGCTTATGCTGCTGAGCTAAATTCCTGGCTCACATCTTCCTTTATAGTAGAGGTAGATTGATAAGTAGCCTGTTTTATCTGTGAAATACAAGTCCTAGATCTCTGTAGGGGCTTTAGGGGATGCCACTGATCTCTTTTCATTTTCCCTCAGTCATCTTTCTCGTGTGTGTGTGTGTGTGTGTGTGTGTGTGTGTGTCGGTGGGTATACTGAGGGGTTGCTGTGTCACTGAGCTACATCCCAGCCTCATTCATGTATGTATGTATGTATGTATTTAATTTTGAGACAAGGTCTCACTAAGTTGCCTTTCTAAGACTTGAACTTACAACGCTCCTGCTTCAGCTTCTCAAAGTGCTAAGATTATGGACATGTGCCACCATACGTGGCCAGTCATATTTTTCATTTGTTTTCTTTCAGCAGAATTAATGTCCAGAGTCAAAGTTTTTGCTTATATAGTAGAGATCATTACTCCTCTAAGGAAAGTAGAGGCTTATATTAGGACCCAGAGATGTTTCTATTGGCTTTTGCAGGCAGCGGAAACACATCTCTCAGCTAGAGCAGAAAGTACGAGAAAGTGAACTACAAGTCCACAGTGCTCTTTTGGGTCACCCTGCCCCCTTTGGGGATGTCTGCTTGCTGAGACTCCAGGTAAGATTGGCAGCCACGATGGCATTTTGCTTGTCACAACTCAGTGTTTTTCCTGAGCTTGACACCATTAGATACCCAAGAGATAGAAAAGAAATCAAAGAGTAACCCTATTAAAAAGCACCCTTTGTTGTGCCCTTGTGAGAATGGAAAAGGCTTGAGTTAGGTAAAGGTCTGGATGGCTTGGTGTCAGGGCATATTTGGAAAAGAGAGCAGAATGAAGTAGATGGTACCTTCCTGGCACTGGGTAATATTGTGAGAAGTCTTAATCTGTGAGCCCTGGTCCAAATAGAGGGAGAGATAGAGGCAAAGGAGATTTACAGTGATTATCATTTTATTCTTCCATGGTAGGAGCAACTGAAGAAAACCATACTCTTACAGAGGTCGTTGTATATGGGATTTGAGTTCTTGAAAAGAAGTCTGCTTTTTTTTTTTTTTTTTTGAGCCAAGGTTTCCCTATGCAGTTCAATTCAGGCTGGCCTTGAACTCACTTTATAACCCAGACTGGCCTCCAGCTCGCAGTGATTCTGCCATCTAAGCCTCCCAAGTGGTGAGATTACAGGCATGTGCCACCATGTCTGGCTACTGTTTATGGTTTTTTTTCTTTTTTAATCAGTACCAGGGACTGAATTCACGACCACGTGCTTGCACGGCAGGCGCTTATGCCACTGAGCTAAATCCCCAGCCCCAAGACTGCTTGTTTTTAATTTTTAATTTTTTAAAAAAATGTGTGGGTTTTGAGTTTTTTTTTTTTTTTTTTAATGTGTGGTTTTTTTGAGACAGGGTCTCACTGTATAGTCTAGGCTGACCTTGAACTCACTGTGTAGTCAGGCTGGCCTTGAACTCAGTGCAGTCCTGCCTCAGCCTCCTGAGTACTGGGATTATGGGTATGCACTGCCACACCCAGTGAAGCCTGCTTATTGACCAAGCTTTCACGATTTGGGTTTTTGAGTGATGAGTATTAGGCCCTAGTACTGGCTTTGCCACATAGTAGGCCTGTTAAGGGACAGTCTATCTTATAGAATCAGGATGTTAGAGTGGGGAGGGCTCTTCAGCAGAAATCTGGTTTAGTTCTGTAATTTAGTGATGACAAATACTGAGCTCCAGGAAATTGAAAGTACTTGCCTAAGATCATGTATTGAATGATTGGAAGAAGCCAGGCCAAGCCCAAGTCTTATGATGTCTTGTCCTGCATTCCTTCCATTATATATTACAAATCCTCAGATACTGCTTTAAAGCAGTGGTTCTCAAACAGCAATATGTATCAGAATCACCTGGAGAGTGTACAACACAGATTATAGTGATCCATCCTCAGAGTTTCTGATTCAGTGGGCTTATAAGTAAGGCACTAAAATTTGCATTTCTAAACAAATTCTACCATCAGGTGATGATAATACTGTTTATCTTTGTACCACATTTTGGGATGCTCTGCTTGGGGAAAGATGATACTTGACCATGAAGTGTGCTGGGAATAAGTAAAGTACAGTATATAGAGTTGGTAGGGAACAGTTAATGTATGAAGTATCTTTTTGGCAGGAATTGCAGCGAGAAAACACTTTCTTACGTGCACAGTTTGCACAGAAGACAGACGCCTTGAGCAAAGAAAAGATTGAGCTTGAAAAGAAACTTTCTGCTTCAGAAGTTGAAGTCCAGCTCATCAGAGAGTCTCTCAAAGTGACACTACATAAGCATTCAGAGGAGGGAAAGAAACAGGAAGAAAGGGTGAGCAGAGGAGTTGATGGCTCTCTAATCCACAAAGGTGTTGGCAGTCAGCCCTCTCTGCCAAAGCCTAAGCTGTTTGTGCCCCATTCTTGAAACCAGAAGAAGCCAGTTAGGAGAGACCTGTCTTTGGCTTTATGCAGGACCTATTTACCCTTCTTGGAACTCTTCTTTTCTGCCTTATCTTCACAGAAATACCCCAGTCAGGGAAAACTTGTCCCAGGTTGTAAGGTGCTGCCAACTGTCCTAAGTGGAAAACCAGCCTGTGCAGTTATACAAGGTGACATTGTTGCAAGACATTTGAATACCTATGGTAAATTTATTCCACTCAGTCTACTTTCATCTCACCCTATCTGGAAAAGTAGACATGCTACTTTGGGAGTTTTTTTTCTCCCAGTGTTAGAATCTCCATGGACTTTCCTCTAAAGCCCGTGTTCTTGGGGGACAAGTTTGGCAGTGTTTAGTTTTGGAACATTCAAAATCAACTAGAATAGTGTTTCTCAACTTTGTTGTTGTTGTGTTTTTTAAAGACATAGACTTGCTGTGTTTCCCAGGCTGGTCTCAAACTCCTGGACCTAAGCAATCCTCTTGCCTCACCTCTGGATTTGCTGAGGCTACTACGTACATGTGCCACACAACCTGACTTTTCAAACTTTAAGAATTACTTGGGTTAGGTGTGGTGCCATATGCCCATAATTACAGTTTTTGAGGAGGCTGAGATAGGATGATTGCAAGTTTGACCTCAGCTTGGGCAATTTAGTACCATAGCAGGACCCAGTCTCGAACAAAATAAAAAGGCCTGATAATGTAGTTTATTCTAAAAGCCCTGGATTCAGTCCTCAAATATCCAGAATGATGGGGTGAGATGAGGTATCATTAGGCCAAATGCAGTGGCACATGCCTGTAATCCCAGCTACAATCAGGAGGCTGAATTAAGAAAACAATGAAAGTAAATTTCTTTTAATGAAAACTCCTGATTAAAGATCAGAGGGATCCAAATTTTTCATCTTTTGAAAACATGTTGAAAACTCAAGCCAGGCATGATGACATATGCCTGTGTTTCCAGCAGTCAGAAGGCTGAGGCACAAGGGTCACAAATTGAGGTCAGTTTAGGCTACATAGTGAGTTCGAGGCCGGCTTGAACTACATACTGAGACCTGTCTTTTTCTCTTTTGGGTTTTCTTTTTTTTTGAGACAAGGTCTTGCTATGTAGTCCAGGCTGGTTATGAACTCACTGTGTAGCCTAGGCTGGCCTTGAACTCTCAGCAGTCCTGCTTCAACCTTCCAAGTGAGACCTGTCTCAACAACAACAAAAAAAACTCATACACTTTTGTCTCCTCCCCATTGTCTTTTTTTTTTAAGATTTTTCTTTTTTTAAGCCAGGTACAGTGGCACATGCATGTAATCCCAGCACTCAGGAGGTTGAGGCAGGAGGAGTGCCATGAGTTCAAGGTCAGCCTATGCTACATGCTGATTAGAAAAAAAAAAAATTAGTATTTTTTCCTATCGGTCGATAGATACATTTTGGAAGAGAAAAAAGATAAACATCTGTGGTCAGTTTTACTTTTTTTAAAATCAAAAATAGTTTTTCAGTATTTTCAGTAGGCTTCCCAGTGATTCTGATGCATATTGAAATATCAATCACAGATTTGAAGCTTGAAGTTTGCAGATTAGACCTGGGGTAGTTTTTGAGTTGAATTTCACAGATCATTCTTACAACATATCTTTGGATGAAAGTAAGCTTGTGCTCTTCTTTGATATCAGTTATCAGCCTCACTTTTTCTGTTCTGTTTTGCACCTCCAACTTTCTTTTTCATAAGCCAAAGAAGAAATCTCTATTCAGCTCCTCATGTGCAGATGCACGTGTATGTGTGTGTGCTTGTGTGTGTTACCTAGAGTTAAACCCAGTGTCTTTGCTGAGCTATGTCTCCAGCTCATTTTATTTTTTATCTTGAGACAGTCTTGCTAAGTTGCCCAGGCTGAGCTTGAGATAAAAGACTGCTCTACTCTGCTCTTTGCTAAGTATCATATTATGCTTTATGGATATGATATTTAGCAAAATGAATCTAGCCCTTCCTGTCAGAGTTTGTAATCTCTTAGCCCTTTCACATTTGCTCAGATTTGTATTATATGTGGTTTTTAGGGAAGAGTGCCTTTCTCACCGGAACATGCAAAGTTAACACAACTGAACTTTCCTGTACAGGAAAGTTGTGTGTGCTTCTAAAATTTAGTTCCGAGATAGAATACGAGGCTCCACACAAGCTTAAGGGCATTGTGCCCAACAAGATGCACTTACTTCAGACAGCAACAATAAGTTTTGAGGTCCCCAGAACACTTGTATTGACCAATTTACAAATCCAGAGATTTTGTGACCCTTTCAGTAATTTTCTAGATCAATTTTCAGAACTATAGAAAATATTATACTTGATTATAGTTTGGCTATCTGTAGTTTTGGAGTCTGAGACTCTTCCCCAAGCTGAAATCAAATCCCTCCACTTAAATAATCCTCCCACTCAGCTACCCAGACTGTTTACAGTCTTACTGTAAAGGCATACAGTTCAGGAATGGCCAGATGAAGAGAGATGTAGCCTGAGGTCTGGGAGGCTCCTTAAAAGCAGCTCGATCTCCATGGGGAATCAGGATATGTGGAATCTTCAGCACATCTCACATATCTACCCTGCAGGAAGCCCACCAAGCTCAAGTGTCTAGAGTTTTTATTGGAATTTCATTGTTTAGGCCCTAATTAGCTTTTCCTAGTCTTCTTGCAAAGTATGTACTCAAATGGGTTCATCTTGCTGATGACCAGCCCCATTCTTGAGTGCTCCTTTAGAATAAATTAATTCAGTGATAAACTCTAGTCCTCTATGCATAACAAAGACATTGTTCTATTCAAAAAATTCCAAGGGCTCAGAGATCACCTCCAGGAACCTACAAAACAAATTCTTTCTTATGAAACAGAAGTACTACCAGTTTTTAAGAACTGCTTCCAGGGTGTTCGTCCTTGCCCTTGACAGGAAAGTTCAGTTGTGTTAACTCTGCAGTTTATGCCTCAATTCCGAATGGAAGAATTCGTTGAAACTTCCTGCCTTCATGCTATAGAACAACATGCATAGCTCCAAGGACAGAGACAATGGTCACTTTGAAAAAGTTGATGATCAGGGTCCTATAGGAGTGAATTGAGACAGACAACATTTCTTTCCCTAGGTCAAAGGTCGTGATAAACATATCAATAATTTGAAAAAAAAATGTCAGAAGGAATCTGAGCAGAACCGTGAGAAACAGCAGCGTATTGAGACCTTGGAGCGTTACCTGGCTGACTTACCTACACTAGAAGATCATCAGAAGCAAAGCCAGCAGGTAATAGCAATGTCTGGGCATATCTAGGGCAAAGCTGAGGGACCTAGCAGGAGGACTTTCCCTTGATTTGCTGTTACTATCTGAAAGGCTACTTCCGCAAAGGAAAATTCTAAAGGAGTCATATCTAGGTTTACATCTATAAAATTGGACTAAAAATGTTTCGAGATATCCATTCAGAATCTTCTGTGGCTTATTAATCTAAGCATGGGATCCTGTCTCTTAGCTTAAGGATTCTGAGTTGAAGACCACAGAGCTGCAAGAGAGAGTGACTGAGTTGGAGAGTTTGCTGGAGGAGACCCAGGCAACCTGCAGAGAGAAGGAGATTCAGCTGGAAAGCCTGAGGCAGAGAGAAGCAGAATTCTCATCCACTAAACATAAGTAAACACTCCTGTGGGATTGAGGAAAGGAGGGGAGAGCTCAGTTCTGGCCCACATTACCCCCACTTACTTACCTGTAAGACTTCATTTTCTTTGCTAATGATTGGCAAGGATTATATGGGATGGGATAGAATATGTGTATGGTGGTTTATTGGGTACTTCTCACTGTCTTTTGGGAGGATCCAACTCAGTGCCTCACATACAAGAATCCTTGAAAAAAAATATGTGTATATCAGATGAATGAAAACACTTTATAAACTAGGAAACAGGGTATCTATATATTTTGAAAAATGAATCCTGGTACTGAGGTCTGGGGTTATCCACATTTTGAACGTTTTATGCTACAGGCTACCAGGAGCATCTGTTTCTTCTCAGCCCTAGAATTGCTGTCAATTGCAGGACAATTTCTGAGAACAAAACAACATGCCATAATGTGCTCACAGAGTATCTTGGGAGCTCCTTCGTATTAATAGCAGTTTCTGAAAATGATGACTGTATTTCAATAATCTCTTGGACTAAATCCAGTTCCTAATGGGTAGATTGGATTTCTCATCCCATATTAACGATAGTGACCCTGTTGTTTATATCAGCAGATGGGCTATGCTGGAAGTGATTTTGAGGGACCCACTGGAGGAGGTTGTTGGTTGGAGCCAAAAGCAGAGTTAGGGGACAGAGTTGGCTGTAACCTGTTGTATACATACCAAGAAAAAAAGAGTTCTTTTGTATTTTCCCAAATTTTTATCATGTACATGTATGACTTCTATGGTCTAGATATATATGATGAATGTTTATTTTTGTATTTCAAAACAAAAGCCTTTGACAAATAGAGAATTGATGGCACATTGGTAGATTCTTATAGAACAGACAACATGCACTGAGTAGCTTCTTACAGCTCACACTGCAGTACAACAGACTTAAGACATCATCCTCAGCTACAACCTAGAAGGGCCTAAGTGTCTTGCCTCAGACGTAAACAGCAGAACCAGAAGTCAAAGCCACATTATTTTTTTTGACTCCAGAGTTCTTGAAGAGGTCATTGTCTTTCAGCCTGCAAGATAATAAGCAGTCTATGGAAGGAGCTGATGGAGAAGATCCCAAAGTGGAAATAGAGTCCCTGCAGAAGGAATGTGATTCCCTCCGAAAGGTAAATAAGGGTATCTAGACTATCATGAGGTTTAGGCTGGGAGGAAAGAGAGGATTGTGGAGCCAGATATGGGCATTGGTGACCCATATTAGTAATCCTAGTAACTTGGGAGACTGAGGCCAGGGATTTAGCTCAGTGGTGTAAGCACCTGCCTGGCAAGCGTGAGGTCATGAGTTTGATCCCTGGTACCAAAAAAAAAAAAAAAAAGAACCATGAATTCCAGGACTTGGGCTACCTAGAATCCAATACCAGTAGGTTTTCTCTTTTCTGAGTTGTCCCTGCCTATTAAGCTTGCATTTTAGACATTCAGCGTATTATAGGCAAACTGTACTCATCAGAAATACCGTAGACCAAAGTCAAAGAGAAGCTAGTCTTGTTGGCACATCTTTGCAATCCTAGCAGTTCTCAGGCTGAGACAGAAAGGTTGTAATTTCAAGCCTGGCCTGGGCAATGCAGTAATTTAGTGAGACCCTGTCTCAAAATAAAAAAATTAAAAAATGGCTTGAGATGTAGCTCAGTGCAGTGGCCCTGGGTTCAGTTCCCAGGGTAGTATTCCCTATCTTATAAACATGCAAGTTGTAAACTTTCCCAGGTATACTGTGTAAAACTCACTTTGTCAGTTTATGAATGAATCCAGCTTACAAACAATTCTCCTAGCCTAGAACTGCTTCATAAGTCATTAAGTGTTAAGTAAGTAACACTACCACTAAAAAAAAAAGCGAAACAAAAATATAGGGGCAACATACCTGTCAACATCCAGACTAGATAGCCTAAAATGGTGCACCGAAACATTGTACATGTCAGTTATGGCTCAAGTCCATACTTGTATTAGGCAGAGTTCTAGTGAAGTGGCCTGGTTTCTCAGTTATCAGAGAAGAGGCAGTCTATAGCCGCCTTATGAGACTGTGCAGATCAGCAAAAAAGACCCAAAAGTGGTTCAGAGAACACCTAAGGAGCCTGGGGCTATTGAGGGTCTCTCCTTGGATCATAGTTCTCCCTAACAACCATCACAGCCCTGCATAGGGCAGGCTTTATTTAACTCAGTCCCTAGCTATCTCCTTACCAAAGAACCACAGTATATATTGACCATGTATACAGTTAATTCCACTGGCTTGCAGTTATTAGGGTGAGGGTTCCTTTTACCTCCTCCAGTAGTGGTCATGACTCCATATGTGTGATTGAAACACAGAAATCATAGCAGTGTGAACCTGGATAATCAAGATCAGTCTGAGTAAGATTTCTGTAAGTAGAGCTAAGGTCTTTACCCTGTTCTCACAAGTAGTGGGCTATAGCTAGAGGCACTGAGGCCTAAGTCACAGATCTTGGTGTAATCCTTGTCCTCTGACCTCAACATCACCCTTGCATATGGAGTCTGCCTTGATAATTTTGCCTTTCAGATTGTGGAGAAGCAACAGCAGAAGATGGATCAGTTGAGCTTACAAGTACAGGTGAGCCATGAGTCACTGAACTTTGGTGGGTAAGACAGAATGATGAAAACTCTAGAATTCACCTAACATTTCATTCTGTTCTCTGCTATGCAATTTGCTTGACATTAGGGATACACTAAGAATGAAATCTGATCAGTGCTTTAGAGCCTGCAGTCTTGTAGGTAGGACAGATATGAGAGAAACTTTACCATGGTTCTGTGAAAGAAGTATTCACATCACCCTGGGAGTGAGCACAGAAGAATCAGTGGTGGAAAAGGAGGGCAAGGCAAGATTTCTGGTGATCCTGAGCCTTGAAGGGTAAGTAGTTAGGCAAAGAAGAGCTGGGAAGGTTGGTATTGGAATTCCAATAGGAAGAACATGGAGGTGTGAAACAGTGTGGGTTTTTGGTCTTTTTTAACAGTGTGGTTTGAATGTGAACTTTAAAAGAGGTTGGTATTATGGAAGTAATCTGCCACTTAATGACCAGGACCCTTTTTCTTTTTGAGAAAAAATGGTTTTAGATGATTCCATCATTGTGCAAACATAGAATGTACTTTCATAAAACAGGTACATCTTTAGACAGTATCTTCTGGGGCCACTGTCATATATGCAGTTGATGGATCAAAACAGTATTTTGCAGTGCATGACTATTTTTAAGGCAGTAAGTGGCGAGCTGAAAGGTCTGGCCTGTAAAAGAGGGCCCTGTCTGTCCAGCTATGTTGGTGTTTAATCTTCAGGTAGGTGATGAAATTCTATTAGAGCATTTAGTCAGGGCATCATATGGTCCTGGTTTTCAGCTCAGGCTTGAATGGGGCAGGTTGGTAGCCTTGAGAGAGGCACCACCAAAAATCTTGCAGAACTCAGAGTGAGGTGATGGAACAGCAGTGTAGCAGGGAGGAGAGGGAAAGAGACAGATTAAAGTGACTTAGGAGGAATTGGTGACTGCCATGATGTAGGGATTGAATAGGGGAGAACCAAAGATAACACCTGGTTTCTATTTTGGGCCAGAGTAGGGATGGGTTCTTTAAGAAATTGTGAGTGAAGCAGGTTCACTGAAGTTCTCTTTAGATTCTAAACTACATGAAATGCACTCACTCTGAGGAACAACTGCCAGCTGTAGTCCTGCTTTGGCCATTGTGTGGATTGGACTGTTTGTTTAGTTCACCTCTTTCAGGTCCTGTGAGGATGTAGTCAAGCCTGGTAGCATATCATATATAAGATGTCAGGTTTTGGGGGAGAATGAGGGAGGAGTATTACAAGTTCAAGACCAGCCTGGACTACATAGTGAATCCCAGTCCATCCTGTATTACATAATGAAACAGTCTCAAAATAAAAGCTGGTTTTGCCTGCGCATATCTGTAATTCCAACATTCTGGGAGCCTGAGGCAGGAAGTGGCATGTTTGAACCCAGCCTGGGCAATTTGAGACCCTGTCTCAAAATTTAAAAAATTTTTAAAAGGCCTGGGGCTGTAGCTCAGTATGAAAACCCTGAATTCAATCCCTAATACTGCAAAAATAAATAGGTGGGTGGATGGGTACATAGATAGATAAACAGACATAAATAAATAAAAATTTTAAATGCCAGGTCTTTAGTAGAGTTTTTTTCAAATCCATTTTATTTTAAAGAGGAAAAAAATTTTTCAAAACACAGTAGTCAGGAAACAACAGTGGTACTTATATTGCACATTGCCATCCCTAAATCGGTCACCCAGAACACAAGACTTCTGTGTTCAGTTGTCCAAACAGTACCAGCACAAACCTCTTCAGTGCACTCAGAGAAATCAGTAGTATAACTGTCATAACTATATTTATATATATATACACACACATACATATACTGTTTCAGCTTCTCTCACTAGTGAAACAATACGATGTCTACACATGCATTCTGATTTATTTCACTTAGGAGTATGGACTCACGTTGCATCCATTTACCTGTAAAAGTCTCATTTGTCCTTCTTTATAGCTGAGTAGTACTGTATTGAATAAAAATACCACATTTTTTGTATCTATTCCTCAGTCAGTGGGCATTTAGGTTGTTTCCAAGATCTAGCTATTACAAATTGTGCTATGAATATGAACATGAGTTTACAAATATCACTGTGATATGATTATTTTTAATTCTTCTGGGAAGATACCCAAAAGTAGTATAACTGGGTCAGATGGAATGTCCAATCCTAGTTTTTTGAGGAATCTTCACACTTTCCAGATTGGTTGCAACAGTCCACTTTCCCACCAACAGTGGAGAAGTGTTCCTTTTACATCACAGCCCCTCCAGCATTTGTTATTGGTTGATTTCTTGATAATAGCCATTCTTTCCAGGGTAAGGTGGAATCTGAATATTGTTTTAATTTGCATCTCTCGAGTGACCAGTGATGTTGAACATTTTTTCATATATTTATTTGTTATTTGTATTTCTTCATCTGAGAAGTGTGATGAATACTTGGATGCCCATTTTTGGATTGGGTTTTTAAATCTGGGAGGACTGTTTTTTTAATTCTTTGTATGTTCTTGATATAATCCTTGTCTGAGGAACAGCTGGCAAACATTTTCTTCCACTTCGTGGGTTGTCTCTTCACTCTGTTGGTGGTTTCTCTTGTTGGGCAAAAGCTTTCCAATATGATGAGATCCCAGGTATTGATTCTTGGTAACCATTCCTGTGCAGTTGGAGTTTTTGTTCATAAAGTCTTTGCCTACACCAGTGCCTTCAGGAGTCTTACCTACTCTGTCTTCCAGTAGATTTAATGTTTCTGTTTTAATATTTAGATCTTTGATCCATTCCGAATTTAGTGCATGGTGAAAGATACGGGTCCAACTTTAATCTTCTGTATGTGAGAGCCAGTCTTTCCAGCACCATTTATTATATTAAAGAGACTATCTTTCTTCCAGTGAATGTGTCAAAAGATAGGTGGCTTAGTGTGTCTGGAGTTGTTTCTGCATCTTCTAGTCTGTTCACTGATCTTCGGGTCTGTTTTTTTGCCTGTATCATGCTGTTTTTGTCACAGTAGCTTTAATAGTATGTTTTCAAGTCAGGGATTTTGATGCCTCCTGCCTTGCCTTTGGTGCCCAGGATTGCCTTTGCTATTCTAGGTCTCTTCTAGTTCCAGATGAATTTAAGGGTGGATTTCTCTAATTCTGTGAGATATGCTATTGAAATTTTGATTGGGATTGCACTGAATCTGTATAACAGTTTTGAAAGTATGACCATTTTCACTATATTGGTTCTTCCTACCCAAGAGCATGGGATATCTGTCCATTTTCTAATATCCTCTTCAGTCTCATTTTTCAGAGCATTGTAGTTTTAAATGTAGAGGTCTTTTACATCCTTTGTTAGACTGATTCCTAAGTATTTCTTTTTTCTTTTCTTTTCTTCTTTTTTTGGGATGCTATTATGAAACGTATTGTTTCCCTGATTTCTCTCTCAGTGAGTTTGTTATTCATGTAACAGGAAGGCCATTGAGTTTTGAGTGTTGACTTTGTATCTAGCTACCTTACTGAATTTGCTTATTAAATCTACCAGTTTTTTATTGGAAGTTTTTGGGGTCTTCTGTGTAGAGTATAATGTCATCTGCAAATAACAATAGTTTAACTTCTTCCTTTCCTATCTTTATTCCTTCTATTTCTTTCTCTTACCTTATTGCTTCAGCTAATGTTTCCAGGACTATGTTGAGTAAGAGTGGAGACAGTGGACATCTTTGTCTTGTTCCTGATTTTAGAGAGATAGTTTTCAGTTTTTGTCCATTTAATATTATGTTGGCTGTTGGTTTTCATAGATGGCTTTTATCAGATTGAGATAAAGACCATCTACCCAATTTTTTGTAGGGTTTTTATTGTGAGTGGATGCTGGACTTTTTCAAACGCTTTTTCTGCATCTGTTGAAATTATCATACAATTTTTGTCTTTGGCTCTGTTAATGGTATATTACATTTTTGATTTATGTATGTTGAACCATCCCTGCATCCCTAGGATGAATCCCACTTGATCATGGTGTATAATCTTTTATTTCCAGCCCAGTCTGTCTAGTTGATCTGTCTTTTTGTGAAAGTGGGGTACTGAGATCTCCCAAATACAGTTGTATTAGGGCTTATTTGATTTTTCTTGTCTATTAGTAATTGTTTTATATAGTTGGGTGCACTGGTATTTGTTGCATATATATTTATGATTGTTATCTCTTCTTGGATTGTTCCCTTTTACTAGGATGTAGTGACTTTCTTTCTCTCTCCTAATCAGTCTTGGCTTGAAATTCACTTTGTCTGCAAATAGAATAGCTGCCCCTGCTTTTTTCTGGGTTCCTGTTGTATGGAATATTGTTTTCCATCTTTTGATTTTTAATCTATGGATTTCCTTTTGAATTAAATGTGTTGCTTGTATGCAGCATATTGTTGGATCTTGCTTTTTGATCCATTCTGCCAGTCTGTGTCTTTTTATTGGTGAACAGAGACTATTAACATTGATGGTGATAACTGATGGATATTAACTTGTCCTTGTCATGTTATTTTCCTGTTGTTGGTCTCCTACATACACGCTTTTTCCCCCTCCCTCTAATTGTCTGTCTTGCCTGATGGATTCCTTCTTCTTCTTTTTTTTTTTTTAATACTCGGGATAGAACTCATGACCTTGTGCTTTCCAGGCAGACATTAAATCCCCAGCCCTGGTGGATTCCTTCTGTTTGGGTTCATAGAGCTTGTAGTCCTTTTTATCACTTTCTACAGTGTCCTTCAGAACATTTTGGAGTGCTAGTTTTGTGGTCAGATGTTCTTTGTCATGGAAGTATCTTATTGCTCCATAAGTTTTGAAAGATAGTTTTGCAGGGTACATCAGTCTGGATTGAAAGTTGTTTTTCTTTAGAACGTGGAATATTTCACTCCAAGCTCTCCTTGACTTGCAAGTTTGTACTGAGAAGTCAGCTGTCATTCTGATGGGCTTTCCTTTATTAGATGATTTGTTTCTTTTCCCTTACAACTTTTAATATTTTATTCTTGTGTTGAATTTCTGGAATCTTGAGTATAATATGCCTGGCTGTAGGGTTTGTTTTGTTTTGTTTTGATCATGGCTAATTGGAGTTCCATATGCCTTGCTTACCTATATGCCAAATTCTTTTTCTCTGTCAGGATAGTTTTCTGCCGTGATATCTGTGAACATGTTTTTAATTTAAGCAGGTATTGCCTGCTTTTTTTCATTGACTCCAATTAATCTTATTTTTTTTTAATCGGTACCAGGGATCAAACAACTGTGTACTTGCAAGCACTTATGCCGCTGAGCTAAATCCCCAGCCCCAATCTTAAGTTATTTTTCTTTTGTCTCATCTAGCAGCTGCTGGATTGATTTCTCATGGTCCTTTGCTATTTTTGAGAAATCTTCCTTTTCCTGATTGCTAACTGCAAACCTGTCTTCAGTTTCTGAGATCCTGTCCTCACATTGGCCTAATCTGCTTCAAATACTTTCAATGGAATTTTTATTATCCTAGATATCTGCTTGAATCTACTTTATGGATTCCATTTCTTTCATATGCTGAGCTTCCATAATTTTCTTAAGCTTGTCCTTTTTTTTTGTTTGTTTTTGTTTTCTTGGTCTGTATCTGCCCTAGCATCACTAAGCATGGTCTTCATCTGAGAGATTACTTCTGATCTCATTTTTTTCAGAGCCTCATTCAGTTGTTTTGTTGTTAGCACTTCAGGGAGGCCAGGTGGGTGGCTTTCAGATTGTCCCACCTCATTGATCCCTGGATTTACCTTTGGTGAACTTGGTGTCTGGGGTTGCATTTTGTTTAAGTGCCTTTTCATTTTTTCTTTTTTAGTTTAATTCCTGGGGTAATGCTTGTAAATTGCCTATGGTAGATTGCTTTATCACTAGCACTTAAGATCCCTAGGTGATGACTGCTTCTCTGAGGTGTCATTTGGGGTTTCAGTCTGTTGGAAGATCTTATCTCTTCAGTTTGTTGGAGATGAGAAGTTGTTGCTTGTTTGGCCCAGTCCCTAGCTTTTGGCACTGTGCCACAGTATTTGCTGTGACCCTTGGTCAGTCTCCTGGAATACCAGATCAACAGCTATTTAGAACAGTTGTTTCAATTTTGGCTATAATAATACCAATAGCATCAAACACATCCAAGAAAATGACAAACTGAGCTAACCCTTAATTTGCCACTTTTAATCGTATGCACTAGATGTAACAAAATCTAAAACAAACCAGAAAATTATATGCAGTATACATGTCAGTTTTACACTCAGGGGTTAAAATTTAAAATGGATTAAGGAGAAAATAGAAAAGTGGAAGAAGAAGAAGAGATTAGAAGTAAGGTTGGAGGACAGAGGGGATCATGCCAACTTTGGGAAACTGGTGCAGAAGACTGAAGGTAAAGAGAGATGGAAGAGAAAAGGAAGAACAGAGCAGAACCACAATCACAAAGAGGCTAGGAGCCACATTCACATTCATATAAAACAAGATCAAATAATGAAGGAGAAAGAGAAAAGAAAAGGGGAAAAAAAGTTCACTTCTAGGATTCTCTCTTGTTTTACTAGTAGACAACCTGTGGAGACAGAGTCCCAATTCATGCAGATCTCTCCCAGCCAGTCATCAGTAGCTTTTTGGTGGGGTAGTGGGTAATCTCAGCAGGCCTGCCCTAAGCCCAGAGTTGGGCTCACCACTGTCCCAACAATTCCCATGGGTCTGAATCCAGCTGGGAGCTGCTGGATGGAGCCTGCAGCAGTTCTGGATTCTGAGCTCAACCAGTTTGTTTCCCAAGATGACTCCCAGCTAATTGATGTCTCCCACTGGAGGACTAAGTCCTCTGCACTCACTATGAGCCAGTGCAGTCCCTCACATCTGCTGCTTCCCTCCACTACCATGTCACACAGAGACACCATCACCTTGGATCTGCAAATTTAAACTGCACCTCTTGTGCAGTGAGTGCCATCTCAGGGAGAAGGCGCCACCAGCTACCTCCTTCTTCCTTGGAGTTTCTCTCTTCACTCTCTCTGGGCTTCAATTTGTACTTCAGATTCTTCCTGGATCAGTGGACCCACTTCTCTCCTTGTCTTCTTCACAATGCTATATTCCACTGTTTGGATGGCTACTGTCAGAGAGGCTGCTTTCTCTTCTGCTTGCTGCTCCACAATCTTGGTTTCTTCCTAACAGTAGATTTTTTTTTTTTCCTTTTTGAGATAGGGTCTCACTATGCAATTTAAGCTGGCCTTGGGCTCACTTTGTGGCCCAGGATGTTCTCGAACTCACAAAGATCCTTCTGCCTCAGCTTCCAAGTGCTGGGATTACAGGTGTGTACCACCACCCCCGGCAACAGTAGATTTTTTTAATGGATCTCAAAGTAAATTTCCAGGAACTCTAAAGTTCGACAGAAGTTGGAAACACCCACTATTTTATAATTTTTTGGTGTTGGTAATTGAACCTGGAGACACACATGCCAAGCAAATGGCCAGCTACTATCTCTAGTCCTAAATCCAACATTTTAAATTTTAGACTTACCTGTAATAAGACTTCAGGCAATTTAAAATATCAGATGAATTTCTGAGAATAAAGTGGACTGATGGTGGTCACCTTGAGTGTTTCATGGTCATGAGGTTTCTTTGATAGTTACATTTTTTTATTAATACAAAATGGGATACTAAAATATTTTATACGTTACTCAAATTAGTTTCATGATTGGGAGAGATGTTAGAATGAAGAGATAAGTAATAAGATAAAAAGCTTTTAAGTATATCCCTCTATGTGACTTTGACCACACACGGTCCCTGTGGTTTTGCCCCCCTCTTTTCCATTTGTCCATTTCATACATAGCACTGGACTGTAGCTCCTAACCGACAGGCACTATTCAGTGTTCTTTCTAGTATCCACAGTACCAATCATAAGAGGTGCTGAACAAATAATGGACTCAACTGAATGGCAGATTCTCTGTTTTCAACAAAGTTGTGTTCAAATGGAGGAGAAAAACCTGTATGTAGCCCACATAATATTAAGCAGATATAATCATGAGTTGAGGTGGAAGTATGAGTGAAAGATGGGATTAGGGTTAACTGGATCTGATTTGTAAATTGAAGAAGGTTCAGGTAGGCCTTGGAGCTTCCTAGAGTGACAGGCAGAGCAGAAGAGCAGTCTGAACAAAGGGAAAGAGGAGTAAGCAAAGACTTTGAAGCTAGAGCCTTTGGGGATAAAGACCAATCATTCAGTTTGACTGGAGTGAAAGCTGTGTGGAAGGTGAAAAGAGACAGGGATAGGAAAGTAAATAGCAGTGAAATAGCTCCAAATGCCTGCTAAGAAGTTGACCTCAGTTTGGTATGTGGTCAGAGGCTATTAAAGTGTTTAAATGAGAAGCTGGGCATGGTGGTGCACACCTGTAATCTTGGCACTCGGGAGGCTTGAGGCAAGAGGATCACCATGAATTCAAGAACAGCCTGGGCTACATAAGTGAATTCAAGGCCAGTCCGCATTACATAGTGAAACATTGCCTTTAAAAAAGTTTCAATGAGAAGTCATATAGATCAGGGATCTTCTAAAACAGTTATGGCAAATCTTCTGGAGCTTTTCATGATGGTAAACAGCTGGATGTGGCACGTGTGCCATAGGTTCCCCATCATTATTCTAAAATAATCTCTCAGCAATGTGTGAGTTGGGTGGGGGTTCACTATACTGTGTAGTCCAGGCCCAAAGTGATACGATCTGAATCAGACTTAACCACTCTTGATGTGTTCTCCACAACACCTTGCCATGGAATTCAGAGCCTAGAGCAGGAAATTGTTCAAGAAGAAGGAACAAATCAGGCCCTGAAGGAAGAGGCCCAGCGGAGGGAGTCGGCTCTGCAGCAGCTGCGTACAGCTGTGAAGGAGGTAAGCAGCGTTGGCCAGGCCTCTTGGTACAGCATCCACAAAACAGATTTTTTGTACCATTTCCCCTCCCTTCCCTCACAAGAACCCCAGTGTGAGAGAGGAGGATAACATGATGTCATCCTTTATGCTAAAGGCCCTACCCCTTAGAATGGCCATAATAAAGCCCTACCCCTTAGAATGGCCATAATTAACAGAGAAGTACTTTCTAGATGTAGGAAGTTATTCTCTTCCTTTTGTCTTGCAGCCACAGCCTTGTGGGGTTTGAGCAGAAGGGTTCAAGAAGACTTAAGAATATGGTTATCTTCAGGCAACATACAACTGTCAGCAGAGGGCCACTGGGTCCACTGGCCAAGTGCCTAGGAAAGAGTTGCCCAGAGCTAAAATTGTCACATGGCCCAGTCTGAGTGAAGTGCTAGACTGGAGGAAGAACTTTTTTTAGAGTGTATAAAACAATGAAAGCCCAGTATAGTGGTGGTACATGCCTGTGATTCTAGATACTCAGACAATGCTAAGGCAAGAGGATCACAAGTTTGAACCTATTCTGGTCTTAGGTGGAGTGAGACCTTGGATTTGGTCGGGTGAGCGCTCAATACTCACTGGGTTCAATCCCCAGTACTGTATACAGAATAAAACAAAAACAAAATAGAGGAAAGGAGAACTAATTAATTTGTCAGGGAAAGGGAAAGTGACACAGACATACAAAGACACACACACACACACACACACACACACACACACCCCAAAAACTAAAAAAATTAAAAGACACAACAGGTCTTTGTAGTAAAAACTTAACTGCATTAAATAGGAGTTTGAAATAAATAAATAGGAGTTTGAAAAAACAGGACATGTTTTAGCCCTGTGCCTTCCAGGTCTCCACCTTCTCTTAACTCCATTTCTTGCCCCCTTTATTATTATTGACAGCCTATGATCAGGCTGGCTGGTGGCCACTTTGGTCAGGATGGCAGGGAGAGATTGAAACCAGTGTCTCCTCAGATTTCACTGTGCACATTAGACCATCTCTAATAGCCTGGCTAACAGAGTTGGCTGAGGGACTGGCTTCAGATAGAGTTCCTGTGGGTGGGGGCATCTCTGGTTCCTGGATAGAAACCTGGAGTCTGATGACTCAGAGCCTGCTGAGGAGCAGCTTCCTCTTCACTGCTGGATCCCTTTAGTCTCATCCTATCCTCAGTAGGAACCAGGCCTAGTATTGGTGGGGAGGCCAGGATACTAATCTTGTTGGTAAAGGTGGGGAAGGGAGGGCATTGCCTGTGATTCCTACCTCCTTTCCTCACACACATCTGCAACTCCCCCAGTGCTGCCACTCTGCAACACACATGTGTATAGATACTTCTCTCTCCCCTGAGTTAATATGCTTACCCCTCTATCTGCTCAGCTCTCAGTGCAAAACCAGGACCTGATTGAGAAGAATCTGACACTGCAGGAACACCTGCGCCTGGCCCAACAAAAGTCCCCATCTTCATCTGATGCAACCCAGCTAGCATTTGAGCTGCACCAAGAGTTGGCCAGTTGCCTTCAAGATCTGCAGGATGTCTGCAGCATTGTGACCCAGAGAGCCCAGGGCCACGACCCCAATCTGTCTCTGCTCTTGGGCATTCACTGTAAGTTCTCCAGCCAGTCTGGGACCCTTGAGAGAGGGGCTTTTATTCTTGAGGCATCTAACTTTCCTAATGGTTATATGGGTAAACTGGGTATACAGAACTAGTCACTGCCCCCTGGGAATATATGTTTGATGGAGTAGGCCTTCAGTAAGTGTTTTGCAAACAGGCATCCTTACAGAGTATTTGCATGAAGGTCAAACAAAAAGTGGGTCTTTGGTAGCGAGTTTCAAGGCCTTTCCTGATGTTTTTTAAAAAACAACATGGCCTTGGGGCTGGGGATGTAGCTCAGCAGTAGAGCAGTTGACCTTGCATGGCTCAGTTGAATCCCTGGGTTGGATCCCCAGCACCACACATTTAAGAAAATGTCTACCAGATAGCTGACAATTGAAATGCTCTCCTCTTCAGCCATACAGCACCCAGGAGAGACTCAGCCAGATTTGCAGAAGCCAGAAGTGATCAGGAGGAAACTAGAAGAGGTTCAACAACTACGTCGGGACATTGAGGACTTAAGGACCACCATGTCAGACAGATATGCCCAGGACATGGGAGAAAACTGTGCAACACAGTGAGGAGTGCTGGGGGTGGACAGGCTGTATTCTCTTAGGAGGACCTGAGCTGCTACAAGCCTGGCTAGCAGGTTCCAGCCCTGACAGTCTTACCTCCGGCCTGCTGCTATTTCCCAGAGAGGAACCTGAGGGGTAGAGAGGGAAGATCCTTCATCTGGGGGCCAAGGACTGTTGAAGGGAGGAGTGTACCTACCCCTGCCCTACACTAGCTTTGGCTTCCATGGTTATGTTTGGTTATGTTTGTCCTCTTAACCTAATTTACCTTTTGAGGTGAGTTATTAATTAACTTTTGCAGGTTCAACTGATAGGTCTTCACTGTTCCCAGCTCTACACCGACACTGAAGTCTGCTTACCTCCTTTCTCCATCCTCCAAGATGGATCCACATTCATTCCTACTCCATTCCTTGGTCCTGCTGATCCTAGAACTCATGAGAGGCCTAGAAAGGCTGAGATAAGTAGCACTGACCATTTGAGAATTCTCAGGCTTCATGTGCCACCCTTTCTAGAACTGGGCTGGCTTTTGGGATTTTCTCAACCCAGTCCCATAACTTCTTCCTCAGGGCTGTAGTTCTCACAGAAGCCTCAGGGTGACTTGTCCATTAGCAAAGCAGCCATTAGCATTGGGTGCTCAGAGATCATAGTTACGGGTCTTTAATCTGTCTGACATGCCTCCCCCTTTTTTTAATGGTATGCTATTGGAGATCCACTCTTCAGCTGCCCTATGACCCTGGAGTCCTGGCCATATGGTCTGTATAGCGTCTTCCTTTGTTCTCAGGCTTCCAGGTACCCCTTTCTTGGGCTTTGAGTGCAAATTCTTCACTGTGGTTCAGGGGTTGGGTAGAATTTTCCCCCAGAAGGCCACAGAGTAACTGTCAAGCTACTTACCCTTCCCCCCAGGCCTGGGACCTAACCTATACCAGCCCCTCCTTTGCTTGTCATGTTTGGGGAAGTTCTCTCCCTTTTCTCTCTGGTCTCCAGGAGAGTACCCAGTTTGGGTCAAGTTTAAGATAAAGTTTTCAGTGTTCCCTGAAGTTTTTTTTGTTTGTTCTAATGTCTTTGGACCCTCTGCTTTCTGGTTTTTCTTGCCTCCTGGTTTAGGAAACATCTCCCAGTTATTAGCATCAGACTGTTGGGCCAGCCCCAGACCTCCTCTAAATCTGGAGCCAGGCCAAGCAGGGGCCATGTTTGGGTTCTGAGGAGCAAAGCATTTCCGGAGCCTAGAGACAGCCACAAGACTCTGGGCTGTTGGCAGCATCCCGAACCTCACTCTGGGGCCTGAATGAGCCTCCTTCTTAAGTGTTTTTACAAGTTTGTGTTTTATTTGTGGAGTGACTTATCCCTTCCATTCAGAGCAGCCCCGCCTGGCTGGCCACCTCCTCAGCCTCTGGGCTTCTGCCTCTTAAAGCAGAGCTGCCTGGTTGGTCTCCACCCTGTGTTGGGAGCTCAGCCACCACGCTCAGGGGTATTTTTCCTTGTAAAGTTTATAAGCAGTTATTTATATGAATATTTGTTATGTCAACTGTTTGTATTGCCTATTTTGATTACAGAATAAAATATTTAACAGATACTTGTTTTCCATAGCCTTCCGTGACTCCCCTTAATATCTACTGACCTCGCCCCTCACTTTGGTTTTTTGAAGCCAAAGGCTGGCTGTTTATCTCAATTCCCCAGGTAGCAGCAAGGTCTGGTTCTATGTGCATATCTTTACCACTTCTGCTTCTCTGTCATTCTGTGGAGACAAATAAGATCTCTACCCACATTATTTTCTGTTTGGCAGAGCTCCCCTGAGTCATTGAGCAAGCTGACACTGGACAGTTTCGGCAAGGTTCTCTGAGGAAGTCAGTGGGTTTTTATGAGGAAGTGGTTTCTCAGCAAAGCAGGCACTGTGAGCCTCAGAGTTGGGGTTGTCTTTAAGGGCTATTGCTTATCTGAACCCTAAGGGACTTTTCATCCAGCCACACACATAGTCAAGTCTCCCAATTGGGGCTGGTTGCTGCAGGTGTCTGCTGTCTCTGAACTCCCCAAATTATTGCTGAAAATAGTAACACCCATGGGGTACCACTGCAACGTCGAGTTGGGGACCAAGGTGAGCCATGGCCTGAGAATCCAGGCTTTAAACTTTGCCTCCGCTTTTCCCAAAGCTGTAAGCCTCTGTCTCCTGGTTCCTGGAGGGTGTGGTCCCTGCTTCAGGCCACTGTTCCTGTCTAAACCTGCCTGGATTGAGGAACTGTAGGAACAATCTGGCAGAGGCAGCCCTGTGCTGGTGTATCTCCTAGCCAGGAACTTTAGGTTTGGAAACTACACAGATCTTCCAAAGTCCCAGGTTGCACTATACTATGATGGAGACCGACCTTGGTGCTAGTTCTATGTACTAGAACCTGGGTGAACTGGGGAGGCATTTGTTAAGCCCTGCCACCGTCCCCCGGGCCTTTCCTGCCATCTGGTCCCTTCCCAGCTTCACCTGGTGCGCCTCAGGTCTGGGAAGGGCTGACAGGGTCAGCAGTACAGCTGCAGAGGACTGGGGTCCTCACAGAGCCTGGCCAGCGCCAGGCCAACCCTGGGGGAAGGGAGGGCATCTCCATCGAGCGGGCCGGGGCGGTGTCGCGCATGCCCCGCCCTACCCGCCCGCGTCACCCATTGGCCCGGAGAACAGTGACTCGCGGGCGGAGCAGGAAGGAAACCGCTCCCGAGCACGGCGGCCTCGTCTCTCGGCAGTGCAGCTGCCGCTACCAATCGTCCCTCCGTCTGTCCGCACGTTTGCCTGCCTGCAGCATGAGCGGCCTGCGGGTCTACAGCACGTCGGTCACCGGCTCCCGAGAAGTAAGTGCGCCCCTGGCCGTCCCTGAGGAGCGCGCAGCCGTTTCCCGGTGCTCCCGACCGAGCGCCCGGGAGCCGCCCCCACCACGGGGGCGGAGCAGGGTGGGGAGCCTGGAGGTGCTGGCCCAGTCTCCCGGAGCTGGAGGCCACGACCCTATCCTGGGCCCTTGCCGCCGCGTATCCTGAGTCCTCAGCAGCCCCAGCATGAACATCCATGCCATGCCCATCCCCCATCCCCAGGGCACCCATTCTCCGCACTCCCTAGCCCGTCCTTACCCTACCCAGCCTCTGTCCCTTACCCTACCCAGCCTCTCCCCCACCGTGTGGCCACCAGCCAGGCCTGCCCTGCTCTGCCCCGCCGAGCGCCTCCTTTCCCTGTCCTGAACTTTATCGACTCTCCTGCTTTCTGATGCCCACCCCGGTAGTGGACCTTCATTCTGTGCCGCCTGGAGCCTGACTTGCCCAACTACTAGTGACTGCACCCCTCCCCTAGAGTGGGCAAGAGACACGGGGACAAAAGCACCTGGTCACATCTGCCCAGAGTTCCTCTCCCCCTTCCACCGTGCTCACTCACCCTACCCACCCTCTGCTCCCAGATCAAGTCCCAGCAGAGCGAGGTGACCCGCATCCTGGACGGCAAGCGCATCCAGTACAAGCTAGTGGACATCTCCCTGGACAACGCCCTGCTGGATGAGATGCGAACCTTGGCAGGCAACCCCAAGGCTACCCCACCACAGATTGTTAACGGGGACCAGTACTGTGGGGTATGGCCCTGGGGATTGGGATTTGAGGGGTGTTGTCTGTGGACTCCAGTAAGGGTCACACTAAAGCACTTGGCCCTCAGGTGACCACCCTGTCCTTCTCCTCCAGGACTATGAGCTCTTCGTCGAGGCTGTGGAACAGAACACACTGCAGGAATTCCTGAAACTGGCCTGAATCGCGCCAGCCCCCAGTTCCTACTGGACGCAGCACCACATTCTGTCCACAGCTCTCACCCAGTCTCGAAGGACCTCGTGACCAACTGCCTTCATTCCTAACCTTCTTACCTTGGAGTCCCTTACCCAACCTATACCTCTTCTCCTCCCCCTCTGTAGCTCCCTGTCTTCCATTCAAAGGCAACATTCCTTATCTACTGTCTCAGAAATTGTCTTAAAGTAACAGCCCACGGGCTGCCTGTCCTCAGTCATGCCTTGCGGCTGCTACCCTCTCTAGCACTGGCTGGTGGGCAGTTCTGTTAGTTCCATTAGCCAGAGCTCTGCCAAAGGCCCCGCAGCCCCCTTCCCGGGAACACCCTAGAACAATTAAATGCCCATTCCATTGGCACTGTCTGTCTGGTTGTGGCCTGGGCATCCTGGGCCCCAGTCCTAGGCAAAGCTAGTAGTTGTGATTGTGCTGAAGATGTGCTTACATGGCTGTCATTCCTGTGTGTCAGCATGTGTTTCTGGATATATGTCTGGTATGTACATGCGTGTATGAGGTCAGCAGTTTCTAGAGATAGTGGGTGGGACATCTGCAGTTCACATGCATGTGCTGGTGTCCCTTAGCATGAGTAGCTGCCTGCCTGTGTGACATTAGAATACTAAGTGTGGGTACATCGTGAGTGTGCACAACTGCAGCTCTGTAGGTTTGAGGCCATGGGTGTGTGGAGTGGCAGTGGCTCTGTGCGGTGCTGAGGACTAAGTATCCCCACAAGTGTGGGGGTCTGCATGCAGCAGTGCACACTTACACAGTGAGGCTCGCCAGCCCCTAGCTGAGGCTGAGGATGTCAAACCGGGGAGGCCTGGCCACTCCCTTCTCAGAATCCCTCCCTTCACTGACTCCACTTAGCCCTTCCTGGGAGAAAGAGGAACCTTGAGGACAAAGACCCAGCTGGAGCCAACCAGCTGGGGCTCAAGTTACTGAGGGGAGGGTCAGCACGCCCTTCCCTGGCCCAGCTGGGCTGCCCCTTCCCCTGGAAACTGCCTTGCCAAGAAAGCCTTGTAGAGCTGATTGTGTCAGGGGCAGCACTTTATTCAAGGGTGGGGTCAGAACCCACCATGGGGATAAAGCCAGGGTTGGGCAGCTGGGCCCTGCGTGCCCGCAATAGCAGCGTTGCACTGGGCACCAGGCCTGTGGCCTGAAGTGTAAGTGCATCATCCTGGTAGACCCTGGGTGGGAATGTGCTGAAGATCTCAAAGGTGGCAGCATCCGTGGCCCTGGGGGCCCAGTGGAATGGATCAGGCTGGGCCACAGTGCCCAAGCCTCCCCACCCCCCCACCGCATCCCCCAGCCCTGCCCCGTTCCCACCTGGCCTGTGCTAGCAGGGCACGCAGGGCACCAACAGTGTCCTCAGGCCGCATCATCAGTAGGAAGGCCTGCTCCCCATTCTCAGACTTGACACGCAGCATGCAGAGTGGGGGTGCCGCTGTGTTGGGTGATTCCTGGCTCCTGCAGGCCTAGAGGCCTTCAGTGTCCCAGTGGCCAGCTCCCGCCTCAGGCCCCCACCTCTCTGCCTGCTCTTACCTCTGTCGCTCGGCAGCCAAAGCCGGTGTCTCCACTATGATCTCCTGGATCGGGACAGGCAATGGGCAGTAGTTCTGCAAGGTATCCATGGAGCATGGACAGAGCCCTGGGCCCCACCTGAGTCATCCCCCCAACCCTAGACTCATGCTTGAGCAGGAATAGATGGAGACCAGTGAACCAGAGGGGTGATGTATTCTGTGTAAATTGAGGGTCAAGGAGGCAACCCCGATCATTTCCCCAGGAATCCTCCCACCGTCTCTTGGCAGAGATGGGAGCCCACACGATGACCAAGCTAGATGCATACCCAGTGGGCCTGGGAGAGCAACATGAGCTGAGACTGGAGGATGGGTGGGAGTTCTTAAAAATGGGATGTGGGCAAGGATGGTCCCAACACCAGAGAACAGATCCTGAGGCTAGGGACAGTGTCCTGGAGGAAGTGTCACATTGGGAAACTGCCAGCAGTTCACAGCTGAAGATAGGAAAGATTTGAGAGGTCAGAAGGGCCCAGGGATGCAGGACAGGCCTTGAAAGTCAAGATAAGGAAATTGGTTTTATCCAAGAATAGATAGGGAAGGCTGCCGTGGGAGGAAGGCTGGCAGGGGCAGGAGTGGGGGTGGGAGGCTGGCACAGAGAGGTTGCCTGGGAGACCCTGGAGCCTAGATTAGGTGGTAGGTGGTGGGAATGAGAGAAGAGATGGGCTTGGGAATTCTGGGAATAGCAGGACAGGCAGGACTTAGCAACATGGAGTTGAAGGTAGCAGGGGAGTCCTGAGAAGCAGAGGTTTGGCACCTTTCGCAGGTGGTGACCTGGGAAGATCAGCAGGATGCTGATGAGAAGATGAGTTCTGTCAGGGCCTACCAGGGCACCCAGGACTGCTGCGGGAGGACATGGCCTGGGCCTGGGGCCAACACCTCCAGCCTAGACTGATTTTACCTCCACTGACACCCAAGCCGGGTGCTCTGGGCCCCACCGCAGCACCCTTCCAGCTCTAGTTTCCCACTTCCTCTCCATCCTGGCCCCCACTGCAGCCCATGAAGCCAAGCCTCTGCACAAGACACTGTTCTGCCACCTTGGGCCAGGGTCAGTGGTAAAGCAGCCGCAAGAAGACTGGAGAATTAGGTCTGGCCTCACCTTCAAGGTGTCCCTGATGGAGCCCCGGATGTCAATCACCTCACCTTGTCGGATCACAAATTTAGGGAGCCTGTTCAGAAATTTCTCAGCAGTCATCCCTGCAGGAAAGGCATTTGGGAACCTTGGCCCAGGAAGGGACTGAGCAATGGTGGAGGAGGCCACCTCGGGCTTGTTCTACACAGCCTCCTGGCCACCCAGCCCAGCCTTGGGGCCCAGCTTACCTGGGGGCACCTCCACCCTGTCCGAGGCCTGGAGCATCCTCTGCCCGCCCACCACACAGCCTTGGCCCGGGAATGGGCCCAGCCCATTCTCTGGGTAAACCTGATCACGGAGGTCGCTTACCTGGCAGGAAGGAAGGATGACAACAGCAAGCCCCCCGGCTTTCAGCTGTGGCCCCTAGCCCCATCCTGCTGGTCCAAGAACAAGCCTAATCCCCATTTTACAGGTGAGGAAACTGAGGTCCTGGGAGGGAGCAGGAGACTCACCGCTCATGCTTTGAGCACGCCCTCCCCCATGCCAGCTGAAGCCACAGTCTCTGTCTCAGAGGCCCCTCCCAGAGCGGTGTCAGCAAGGGCAAAGGCTCTGCAGCACAGATCCTGTCACTGCACACGTCACCTCACTTGTGTCATCAAGGCACATCTCCGAGGCCCCATCCTGGCACAGATGCTTCAGGTACCCTGCTGTTGTGACTGTAGCGTATACTCCCTCACAAGTCTGCAATCTGCCGCCTCATGGAGCCCATGGCAACACAGTATTCTCACGCCACTGGCCACTGACTGGCTCCTCTCATGGTCTCGAGGTCCAGCACTTGCCCTCTCTGTTCATTATTTGTTTTTTTGTTTGTTTTTTTTTTTGGTACCGGGGATTGAACTCATGACCTTGCGCTTGCCAGGCAGGCGCTTAAGCCACTGAGCTAAATCTCCAGCCCCTCTGTTCATTATTTGTGGTTCACAGCACTGCCACTCCAACCAGGTGGCTTCAGGACCCTCTGGGGAAGCCGGGTCTGTGCATAGATTCCTCAGAGACCTCAGGCAGTCAAGGCATCCTAAATGCTGGGAGTAGCAAAACAGCCGTGGTCTTAAGGCCAAGGCTGTACCTTCAGCATGTCAGCAGAGGGCGCTGCTGCTGCTCAGCCTGGAGAATCTCACAAGGCTGTGGCCGGGGCAGCTCACTGCCCAGTCCTCTTCAGGCTCACTCTCCTCCTGGACGTCACCTCCCTGGGGCCCCCTGAGTTCAGGCTGTGGCTCCCTTCCAAACGGCTGGTGCCCAAGGAAGCCATTTATCCCTATTCTTTCCAAAACTCCACACAGCGAAAGCTCAGGTTGAGGAGCAGCCTCACCGTAAAGGGGACTCCATTGGGGTACAGTTGCTGGAGTTCTGAAGGGAAGAAGCCATCTAGTATGTCCCGGAGGCAGCGCTGCAGCAGGAAGAAGGGCAGTGCGAGCTAGATGTGGACAGTGGCCCCAGCCTAGGGCCTCACACTCTGGAAATACTCAGAGCCTTGGGATTTGAGTGGGGGCCAAGGGACCTGTGAAGGCCAGGCTAGGCCTGGCATGAGCTGGCTCCACCGTCTCTGATTAATGATAGGCAGCAGGGGCCCCAGAGCTTCCCCCCCACTCCTACCTGTGTGGCAGGGTCGTGGAAGGGCCGGAAGGGCCCATTGAACATCACGATGCCATTCTGGTAGAGCTTCAGCAGGATGGGCTCAAGGCCACGGAGCCGTGCCCCACCAGGAACTGGTACCACCTGTGTGTCACCCTCTATCACCAGCTCGCTGAGATCTTTCAGGCTGGCCAGCAGCCTGTCAAAGTCCACCTCAGGAGGCACCAATGAATCCCCTGGCAAAGGTGATAGACAGCCATGAGCTGCATGGCTGCCATGCACCCTAACACCTTCCGTGGCCTCCTCCTGAGCTGGACACTGGCCCATGTCCTTAAGTGGCCACCTGAGGAAAAGGAAAGATAACTAATACTATACACTAACAGCTGCCTTTCACTGAGCACTTCCTTTGTACCAGGGATTTAATACCCATCCACCCTTCCTCTTAACCCTACACTAGAAGGATTATAACCTCCATTTTCCAGACAGGGAAACTGAAGTTTAGAGGGAGTAAACAGCTTGCCCAGAAATGCACAGCAATAAGTGGCAGAAGCAAGCTTTGATCCCTAATCTGTATCAAGAACTCAGCACTGAAAATCAAAGGGCAGAGCTCCCACCTCTGGATGAAGGCTTTCGGGTTCAAGTCCCAGCTCCTCCACTTCTACCCGCGTGACTTTAGGCAAATCATTTCTAGACTTCTAGAGAAAAGAACATTCTCTTCTAGAATGAAATGACAATCATATCTGCCTCCCAGGGTGGCTGGAAGGCTCCAGGAAGATAACTATGTAAGGCCAACTCAGAAGCACTCTGTCCTCATTAGACTGCCACCAGCTCTGCCTAGAACAAATGGTCCCTAGGCACCCCCGAGGCTATGAGGCAGGGGCTACTTATCTCGATTTTACGAATGAGAAACCAGGGAAAGAGATGAAAAATGACTTGCCCCCACCCATTGGGCAGGTCAAAGGATAACTCAGGACTTGAGATAGAGTCTGTTTTTCCCACTCATGTACCATCAAGAGAAGGTCAAAGATAAAGGCAAATGGCTGTTTCGGGGGATGCTGGGGCAGCTGCTGGACATGACCGAACGGGGCAGGCCACAGGCTGTGCAAGTATTTCTGTGCAACAGATCCCCTTGCACAGCTGCAAAGCTTCACCCTCCTAAAACTGGCGTTACCCATACAACCACGCGTACACTTCAGGGTGTGCAGACGGGATAGTAGGGACTATCTGGACAGATGCTAGAGCAGAAAGAATGCTAGGCAGGAGAGATACTGGCTGGGGACAGGCCGGGACCTGCTCTGCAGTCTTTGGGGTGTGACCCTCCCCTGCACAGATGACTCTGTGGGCCTTCTTGGAAGTTATCACCAGGCAGCCCGGTTGCGGCAGGATATGGGTCAGGGCTCCGGAGACCCAATTTCTTTCCCCATAGTGCTGTGCCGGCTGTGCCAAGGAGTATAGATGCAGGTGGTTGTGTTTCCTGTCAGCTTTGCAGATGCAAAATGACATACCTGGGCCAGTCACTCCCCCTCCCAGCATCTGCTACTGTTGGAGAGGCTACACCTGCCCCCTTTCTCCTGGGGACCCCCAGAGTCCCTGTGATTCCAGGACAGAATGTCCTGGTCGTCCCTGGTATGATTCCAAATGATATTAAAACATTATTTCCCTTTAACAATTAACTAGGAATAAACTAGCCAGGTGTGGTGGCACATGCCTGTAATCTCAGCAGTCAGGAGGCTGAGGCAGGAGGATCACCATGAGTTCAAGGCCAGCCTGGGCTACATAGTGAACTCAACACCAGGTTGAACTACACAGCAAGACCCCGTCTCAAACACACACATAAACACATAAATACATAAATAAGCAGAAAGTTGGGCATGGTGGCCCGCACCTATAATCCAGCACTCAGAGAAGCTGAGGCAGAAACACTGCAAGTGCCAACCCAACCTGGGCAATTAGCAAATTAACTAGAGACATACTTCAGTGGGAAATGCCCTGGGCCCAATCCCCAGTACCAGAAGGGAAAGAAAAAGAAAAGAGAGAAGAAAAGGGAGCGGGATGGGGAACAAATGAATAAAACTTTTTCTAAAATGTCATTTCCTGTAAGGCCATGACTCTGCCTCCAGCCCGGGAAAGTGAGCCTTGAAAGGTCAAGGGCTTGGTGCCTTCAACAGAGCAGAGTCAGGAGTAGCATCTAGACACACTGACTCCTAACGCAGGGCTTCTGCCATTGCCCCAAGCACCCTCCTGGGGTAGGGGCACTAGGGAGCGGATGGACACAGGGTGGTCTGCGGCGAAAGGTCAGGCAGAAGCCCTGGGGAAGGTGTCCAAAAGGACCCTGGAGGTTGGGGGTGTGGTCAGCAGGAGAGCCCTTCCTAGGAAGGCGGAGGAGGAGAGTCACACGCAGTCATGAGGCCAGTGGGCCCTGCTACCTGGGGTGTGCAGCGGAGGCCTGGCCCATGCCCGGAGAGAGGTGAGTGGGACACACACACAGGAAGAGGCCAGAATGCCAGTCCTTGCTCTGTCCGAGCAATGGCGGACCTGTGGTGAGGCAGTATTTCCTCCTGATATGGGGGGACAGGGGCCCTGTCCTGCCACAACATCTGCCCAGAAGCCTGCCTGTGCCAGCTCTCCCGTGGTGGGCATTACGGTTTCCTCTCACAGATAGGGACGTGGTGCCTTGACACATGTGCTTTGGGTCTTGCAGCTTGCATGGTGACTCAGCCTCTGCTCTCAGTGACCTTGCAGGCTGCTGCCCAGTGGGTTACAGCCAGGAGATCACCTCCCAGGCCTTCCCTAACTTTGAGAGCCCACGACTGTCATAGGTGTAGGGAGGCCCTCAGCATGCTTCCTCCAGCTCTGGAGCCGCGCTGTCCAGGGCTGCTGCCCTCAGCTCTGTGACCCTGGGCAGGCAGGCCTCTCTGAGCTTCAACTTCCTCTTCTGTAAAACACAGACAATAACTGTCCTTGATTCACAGGGCTGCTAGGAGGCTGGGAGGAAGTACCTGGCAGATGGTGGCTGCTAGTGTCACCAACTCCTCTTATCACTGGCTCAGGCCAGCTCACCCACCCTCACCTCCTCAGAGGAGCTCTGCCTTGCTCCTCTCCCTCGGGGCTGGGTCCCTGGGGCCCCTGAGCCCACACCCCTGCCCTGTGGCGGCCTGTTGTCACTCTGTGCTTGTTTTGCTGCCTTTCAACTGTACTGGGCACTCCTTCAGCACAGGCTGGCCAGGTGGGTGCTCAGTCCTTCTGTCCCTCCGTCAGTTCATCTATCTGGAGCCCGCATGGTCAATTGGGTCTGTACATCATGGCAGCACTCATGCCCAGATGCCTACTCTCCTCAAGCTCATACCCAGTGAAGGACACAGGATGACAGTCAGTGACAGTGGCATGTGGTGTAAGTGTCGCCATGGGTACAGTGAAGCCCAGAACAGCCCTAGACCCTGGGAGGACGGCTGCTGTTGTAGCGCCAAGGTGCCCCTGCCTCTCTCAGGTACTCTGCTTCCCCCAGCCCCACCACCTCACTGGAAGACTCTTGCAACAGGAAATGGACCACTACCACCACACGTCCGCAAGCCACACCCACTGCTCTGGGAAGTCTTCACACAGCTCCTCAGGAGCCAGCACAGAGCACAGGCTCTGAGTCTGGTTGTTGCCAGAGCACACAACCAACCTGTGCCCAGGCAGGGTTTGACCTCAGGCCACCTGCAGCCTTCCTGGGCCGGGGCATTGAGGTCAGTGCTACCCCTATTCCCACCTCACCATGTGCGTGGTCTACACTGTGCTCTGATGATCCAGGCCTGGGAATACTGGACACCACAGCCAATCTCACACAGGCATGCACTGCATGCACTGGCCTCCATGCCAAGCAAGCCCTGGGGCATACAAAGGTGTGCTGGGGCATACAAAGAACTAAGTAACCTGGGCTAGTCATCAGGGCCATTATCACATCTGCCATGAGAAGCACCCACGGGCAGGAGCTCTCTCATTCCATGTGCTCAGCAGCCCTTGGATTCAATTAATACTATTCTCCTTCCCAGGGGAGGCTCAAGGTCCTACTCGGCCCAGCCCCCCAGCCTGAGCCCCTTCCCAGGAGGGGCTGGCACCAATCCGTGGCAGCCCAGAGCATGGTGCAGTGCAGGCTCCATGCAGCAGACTCGATGGAGGAGGCTGGATTCGAACTGTGCTCCCGAGAGTGGGAGAGCAGGCCGCTGCCCCAGGGTCAGTGTGACCTCTCAAGCTAGAGGTCTGAAGCAGGTACCATTCACTCAGGGTGGGAGCCAGGAGGAAGGCCAGAGGGGCAGGGGGCAACTGGCAGGAGAGGAGGGAGAAGTGGCAGGGGACGGGAGCACAGGAAGGACAGAGGAGTGGCTTTCTCGGGAATGCTTGGAGCTCTAGCACCGAGGCCTGGCCCATGGTGTTGTGGTGAGAGCAGGACTGTCCCTTTTGTGCCTCCACATGCCCTGAAGCACCCGGCACAGCACCCTGTGTTATGCTCGGCATCCTGGAGGATGCAAGGGACCAGATTTCTTCTCTGTTGGGCCTTTTCTTAAGTGTCACCAACTTTCCTTCCTGGAGCAAGAACCCCCGGCTCTAGAACATTCTAATCACCTCCTCCAGCCATCAGGATGCTCATTCATCAGCCACGTCCCAGAGTGCCTGCGGAGTGGCTATCTAACAGAGGAGAACCAGGGAACCAAGCCAGAGCCTCAGGCCAGCAAAGGTCAGGGTTGGGGACAGAAGCCCTTGGGGCGGGAGGAGCAGGTTGGCAGGAGGCCCCAGAAGACAAAATTGCTAGAAATGGAGAACACATCTTCATCTGGCAGGAGAGCTACATCAAGGCCCCTCTTATGTTGAAAAGCAAGTCAGGTATTGTAGCATACACCCACAATCCTAGTGCTCAGAAGGGTGAGACAGGAGGACTGCTTCAAGTTTGAGGCTAGCTTCCATAGTCAGATTCTGTCTCAAAACAAAAAGAAAGAAAAGAAAGGTAAGGATGTGGGGCCGGGGATTTAGCTCAGTGGCTTAAGCGCCTGCCTGGCAAGTGCAAGGTCGTGAGTTCGATCCCCGGTACCCAAAAAAAAAAAAAAAAAAAGAAAGGTAAGGATCCATGATGGACCAGAAATGGTTTCCACAGATTGTTTTAGATGAGAAGTTTGGCTTCAGAACCAGCCTTGCTCAGAGCACTGACAACCAAGAACAGTAGGGTGCAAGGTGCTCTTTTTGGGGGGAAGATGAGTAACTCAGCAAGGCAGAACCAGAAAGCAACCATCTGGTCTGAGCCACACACACACCCGCCAGCCTGGAAGTACCCAGTGGCAGGGAAGAAGGAGACTGTCCAGCAAGATGGGGGCACACATGGTCCTAGACCCAGGACATTCTCACAGCATGTGTGGTCACCCATTTTTAGGGCATCACCTCTCAGCCAGGGGCCCCAGATCCTTGGTGAGCTCTGCCCTCAGCACCTCTTGGGGCACACAGCTCCCAAGCTTGCTGTGTCCCATGCAGAGGAGCCATCTTCCCACAGCCATGCTGGCTGGCCATGGCTGAATCCTCCTGTCAGTCTGTGCGCACCATCAACAGGGCACGACCGCCATCTTCTCAGGCTCTGCTCTCTGCCGGGTTCACCAATCCACCCCTCACCAGCATCACTGCATCTGCTGCCTGCCTCTCTCTCTCTCTCTCTCTCTCTCTCTCTCTCTCCTCCTCTCCCTCCCTCCTATTTTTTTTAGCACTGGTGACTAAACCCAGGGTCTGGAGCACAAAGGCAAGTATTCTACCAATGAGCAACATTCCTGCACCTATTTTATTTATTTTTTGTGGCACTGGGGATTGAACCCAGAGTCTTTACACTAAGCTACTTTCCCAACCCTTTTTATTTAGAGACAAGGTCCTGCTAAGTTGCCCAGGCAGGGCTCTTCCAGATTCAGACCCCAGAATGCTTGGAATACAGGCTTGCACTGTCACACCTGGCTGAAAGACTGCTTCTGTAAGCAATACTTTTGGAGGGGTGACATTTTGTAAACTATGGAGCCTGAGGCAATGCATCTTACTGCATCTGGCATCCCTGGGTCTCTGGAGTTTTTGACAGGCAAGCAAACAGAGACGGAGAGAAAATGGGGGGGGCAATGGGTGACAGGATGGGCAGTGCTAGAGGCCTCCACTTTTCCATTCCTGGGTCAGCAGCAAGTGTGGGTTCCCACAGGGCCCCGCCTGCTAGAAGGCCAGGCATAAACGAGGGGCCTCCAGAGAATGGCAGACCAACAGGACCCCACTGGAGAGCGCCCTGGAAGGCTCAGGTGCACCCGCTATTCTACCTGGTTTCCAGAACTTCTTAGCCACCATCCAGTCCTTCTCATGATCCTCTGAGCCGGTCTTGTCCTCCGAGTTCTCCTGGTCCATGGGCTCGCCCACCCACTGCAGGCCGTAGTCACTGAGGAACCGCTGTGGGAGAAGCAAGAGCCCAGGGCTCCATCAGCTCAGCCCCTTCCCAGGGAAAAAGCAGCATCGGCTCAACTTCCAGGCTCAGTCTTCAGCCCAGAATCAGCAAAGGGGATGGGGTGGGGGACCCTGGCCACTTCCCAGCTGTGACCTTCAAAGCCTTGCACCGCTTGCAGCCCCAGGCTCCTCTTTAGTGTGGGTGGAAGTGACAGCACCTGCCCCATTGGCTTGTGGGGAGGACTCGGCACAGGGCTTGGCCCCCAGGGGAACTCATTATGTCCATTGGCCTGACATAAGGTGACAGGGACACCCTGGTCCGCAGGACTAAGAGGATGTGACCACCCCACAGGCCAGCCGCTCTGGGCCTCACCTCCCCTCTGCCACAGGAAAACTTCCAAACTGTCTACACCTCCTGCTGCTGCTTCCTTATCACCCCTTCTTTCCTCCACCCTCTCCGGTCCACAGCTCACCGACCTGCGCATGGTGTAGCCACCAACAACCTGCTTGTTGCCAAATCTGGGGGATGCACTTCTGTCTTCCTCTCTTTCAACACCTGCTGGGTTTCCTCCTATCCGTGGGCTGCCCCTCCATTATTTCCTTTGCTGCTTCCCTCTGTCTTTTCTGGTGGTATTGAGGATTGGACCCAGAGCCTCCCACCAAGTTATATTCCCAGCCCTTTTTACTTTTTATTTTGAGACAGGATCTTATCAAGTTACACAGGCTGGCCTTGAACTTGGGACCCCCCTGCCTCAGCCTCCCAAGTAGCTGAGATCACAAGGTGGGTCACTACACTCAGCTTGGTTTCCCATTTCTACTGCACTGGGCCATGAGGGTCCATATCTCTACTCTCCTTTATGGTTTTTTGTGTGTGTGTGTGTGTTTTTGTACCAGGGATCGAACTCACGACCTTGTGCTTACCAGGCAGGCTACCAGGCAGGTGCTTACACCACTGAGCTAAATCCTTGTCTCCTTTATGGTTCTTGATCACTTCTAAATATATACAGAGATCCTAAATCCACCTTCAGTGCAGATCCCATCTCTGAACTCACATCCCGGCAAACACCCACCGTCCTGCTCCCTGTGTGCATCTCCCAGACCTCTGCCCTCCTGGTTCCTCTGTCCCTCCTCCTCGGCATCATCCATGACCCACTCTGCTCTCTGCTGTAGGACTGTGACAAGCTGCAAGGCCCACAGGTGCCACATCCAGAGTGGCTCAAATTGTCCCTGTCATTCCAGCTCCCTTGCCCGAGCTGCTGTGCCACCGCTCTGCTGGACACAAGGCCACTTCCCCCTGCCTCCCGCCACCCCCACACAGCACGGAGCCCTTCCATCCTGGTCTCCTCTACAGAAGCCTCCCAGCTGCTTCCTCTTCCATCCCAGCAGAATCCTGGGCTGCTTCCCCTTGTCTCTCATGCTTCCCTGGCTGCCCTGCTACCAACCACGGCCACCTGTCCCTGGCTGGGGGAGGGGCCTCTCATGTCTTGGATCCTCCCCCCACCCTCTTCATGCACCAGGTCTCACGCCCAAAGCCCCCCCACAGTGGCCCATCCTCCCCACACTTGGACACATTTGTGTCCTCTCTGGATACCAGGCTGTCTCCCTCTTGCTACAGAGTGGGGACCAAGACTATTTGTACCTAGTGCCTGACAGCATGTCGGACGCATGGTAGATACTTTGAGCCTGTGAAATTAACGAAGCAGGAACCGTGAGCAGGAGGCATGTGTGAGCCAGTGGCACCTCTGAGGCTCTGGGGCACAGCACTTTGCCCAGTGCAGCTGCTCAGAGAGGCCCCATGGGCCCTGCATTCCCAGCTGGCAGCTCAGGGGCAGCTGTGTTACCCTGGCTCCCACCAAGTACAAACAGGGTGACAGTGCACAGGGCCCAAAGATGAGGCCAGCCTGGGCTACACAGTGAGGCCGAAGTCTTAGAACCCCACTCTGAGACGGAGAGGCTGGATTCCAGGAGGGCCTCGAGACAGGGCCCATGGAGGAGTGGGCTGCTCAGGAAGCTGGCACGCTGCCCTTCCTTATATCCAGTGCCTCTACGTCCAGCCCTGCTGCTTGACTAGGTGTGCAGTGGGAACAGGAAAGCGCCTGAGGTGACTGAGTCACTGGGTGAGTGATAGGTCACATTCAGAGGCAGATGACCCAGGACTGGGACTTGAGTTGTCCCTCCCTAGTGGAATCCACAACCCATGGGGAAGAGAGATGAGGCACTGAGAAAATGGCAGAACGGGGAATGGTGGCACATGCCTGTAATTCCAGAATTCCTGAGGCAGGAAGATGGCTACAAGTTTGAGGCCAGCCTGGGCTACGTAGTAAGTTCAAAGTCAGCCTAGGGGCTGGGGATTTAGCTCAGCGGCATAGGTGCCTGCTTGACAAGTGCAAAGTTGTGAGTTTTATCCCTGGTACTGGCAAAAAAAAAAAAGTCAGCCGAAACTGCATAGTGAGACCCTGTCCAAAAAAACCAATCCATGAATAAAGGAAAGAAAGAAGGAGCTGAAAATGTTCTCAGGACAAAAGCTCTGGGTTCTATCACTAGTACAAAAAAAGAAAGCAGAAGACAGGAAACCTGCCCAGTCAGAGGCCAGAAGGGCCCCTGAGAAAATGACTGAGGATGAGTGAAAATTTGCTAGGGAAAGGTGGGAAAAACACTTCAGGTAGAGGGAACAACAGCACAGCCCAGGGTCCTGGGAAAGAATTCTATGTGCTCAAAAAACCAGAGGACAGGCACTGGAGCTCTCGGGGAGCATGGGTCGAGATGAAAGAGGAAGCTGGACGTGGTGGTGCATGCCTGTACTCCAAGCACTCAGGAGGCTGAGGCAGGAGAATCGCCACAAGTTCAAGGTCAGCCAGGGCTCCATAGTGAGTTCAAGCCCAGCCTGAATTACAGAGTGAGACTCTGTTTCAAAAAAAAAAAAAAAAGATGAAAGTAGAACAGCAACCAGGGGCTGCCCAAAAACCACAGCAAGGACCTTGGAACTGGGTTAGCTTAACTGGGAGCCATGCGGTTTACCATCTAGGGGAGAGGCATGTTCAGAGTGTGATTAGCCTGACAGGTGGGGTCTTCTGGGACTAAACTTCACTCTGTTGGGGTTTTTTGTTTGTTTTCTTCTTTTTTTTTTTTTTTTTTTTTAACTTTTGGAGACAGGGTCTCATTATGTAGTTTGGGCTGGCCTTGAACTCACTACGGAGCCCAGACTGGCCTCCAACTTTGTGACCCTCCTGCCTCAGCTAGACTTGAGTGCTAGACTTACAGACATACATCATCATGCCCGGCCCTTTTGTTTTATTTTGAGACAAGGTCTCACCATGTAGTTCAGGCTGGCCTTGAACTCAGTCTTCCTGCCTCAGCCTCCCAAGTACTGGGATTATAGGCATGAAACACCACACCTGGCTTTCCACCCTGCTTCTGAACTTAGGTCAGCCCTGGATGGGGAAAGGGGGCAGGGCCCCTGGGCAGGATACTTGGGGAGGAGAAGTGCAGGGAGGAAGGCTCTAACACCATTCCTGAGGGGCAGACAGCCAGACAGAGAAGGCCGGCCGGCGGTCACCAACACCAAGCTCTGCTCACCTCCATCTCCCCAACCTGCCGCTGCAGCTGCGTGCACAAGGTCTCCAGCTCCTCCTGCCGCTGCATGGTCGCCTCACCTTCAAGGGAAGAGGGTGGTGGCTCAGCTGCCCCAGACTGGAGCCTGCCAGGTACGCTGCCCCAAAAGATCCCCAAGAACTGCTGTCCTGCTCCCTCATCTCTCATCCTGGGTGAAGCAATGACTCCTGAGGGGCCACCCATCCCCTTGGAGCTTTGGATGAGGTGCCCTGTAGCAGGGGACTGTCCTACATATGGGGGTACTGGGTGGCTGCAGCACTGTCCTGGAGCTGTCTCTGCTCCTCTGCAGGCCAAGCTGTCCAGATCTCACCAAGGAGTTGACTTGATGCCCAGAGTCACTGTCCTAGCTGTTAAAAGCCACAGGCCCAGGGGAGGTGCTGCGCCCCAGGTCTCTTACTCTGGTGCTGCTGGAGGGTCTTTACCAACTCTTCCAGGGCCAGGATCTTCTGGTCCTGCAGCAGTGAGACACAGGGTAAGCACGAGGCCTGGTGCGTGCCCTTTGCCCTTCCAATGCCAAGATCCAGAATTCTTGCCTATGTGAGCAACTAGGCAGCACAGAGCCCCTGCCACCACCATCTTTGGCCTGCCACTGCTCCTGAGCCTGAGATGACTCTTGTGGTCCCACTGAGGCAGGGGAAGGTGCAGCCATGCAGGAGGCCCACTCCTATGCATGCGGCTTGGCTCAGCAGCCTGCTGCTCCACCTGGCTCCAGGCCTGCTAGGCCCTAGTCAGCTGCACCAAAGACCCTAGCCTTTCTGCTGGGGTCAGAGGGACCCAGGTCAATCCTGGGTCACCCCAAGCCACCAAACTAGGCAGCTAGGTAGATGAGGTGGCCCTGGAACCCACTCTGCCAGGTCCAGCACTCACCACCCC
>PVJX010010244.1:7127-26659 GCA_004027295.1 Dolichotis patagonum
CGCCCCGCGGCCCCGCCCTGCAGCCCGCCCTCTCCCCGCAGCAGAGAAGGTGGAGGCCCTCCCGGAGCAGGTGACCCCCGAGTCCCGCAGCCGCATCCGGGTGCGGCAGGACCTGGCCTCTCTCCCCGCGGAGCTCATCAACCAGATCGGCAACCGCTGCCACCCCAAGCTCTACGACGAGGGGGACCCCTCCGAGAAGGTGGAGCTGGTGACAGGTGTGCAGGCTGTGCGCACGGGCGCAGGTGGGGGCTGTCCCGGGGGAGCCGGGGCACACAGGACACCCCAGCCACCCCTGCCACCCTTGCCCCGCAGGCACCAACGTGTACATCACGAGGGCCCAGCTCATGAACTGCCACGTCAGCGCGGGCACGCGGCACAAGGTCCTGCTGCGCCGGCTCCTGGCCTCCTTCTTTGACCGGTGAGGGGCCTGCCGGGGGGGGGCAGGGTGGCCTCCCCCCACCCTAGGTCCCTGCCCTGCTGACGCCCGCCCGCGCCCTTGCCCCCAGGAACACGCTGGCCAACAGCTGCGGCACCGGCATCCGGTCCTCCACCAACGACCCCCGCCGCAAACCACTGGACAGCCGCGTCCTCCACGCCGTCAAGTGTGAGTGGCCGCAGCGGCCAGGGATGGTGGTGGTTGGGACTGTGTGGGCGGGCGGTGTGGCCCAGGGGCGCAGAGGGGGGCGCCGTGACGGAGCACTGCGCCCTGCTGCCCACAGACTACTGCCAGAACTTCGCCCCCAACTTCAAGGAGAGCGAGATGAACGCCATCGCGGCGGACATGTGCACCAACGCACGGCGCGTGGTCCGCAAGAGCTGGATGCCCAAGGCCAAGCCGCCCCTGGCCGAGGGCGATGCCTACACCTCCTTCATCAGCGACTCCGGCAAGATGGAGCCGGACATGATGGGCATGGAGCAGAGCTTCGAGACGGCCAGCCACGACGGCGAGGCCGGCCCCTCCACGGAGGTCCTCCAGTAACGAACGCACGGCCCGCGGGCTGCCACCCCTCCGCACTCCCCAGGTCCCGGTCACGAGCTACTATCTCCCTCCCACCCCCACCCCAGGGGCGCTGCATGCTCCGGCCCCGCCCGCCCAGGGGCTCCCACCTCTGCCTGCTGGTCCTTCTGTTCTCTGGCCCAGCAGGGGCGGGGGCCCCCGGGAAGCGGGGTGCCCGGGTGCTCTCAGGGCCTCTCCACCATCTCCCAGTGCTTCCACGGCTCCAAAGCGCCTTCCTGTCCGCCCCTTGTCTGTCCCTGAGCCTGGGGCAGGCGGGCGAGGCCGAGGGGCAGGGGTGGCGGGGTGACCCTGCGGTGCCCCGGTGGAGTGAGGCTGGTCCTAAGTGAGGGGCTCCTGGGGAGCGATGGGACCTCGGCGCCGAGGTGGGGCCCAGGTGGGCTGCAGCGTGTGTGGACGTTGGCGTGTGCATGTGTAGGTTTGCTTCTGGAGCAGGAGGTAGCAGAGGCGGGGAGACCGGTGCTGGAATGGGGGAGCAGGCCGGGGGTGTCACCCTTCCCCGGCACCCCCACCCCACGGCAGGGCTCCCCGGCCCTCTGCTCCTGTACATACTTTTTAAGAATTTTTTTAGTGAATGAAATATTGAAGGATAAGATTTCCTTTTATTTTTCAAACCAATGGGACTGTGTCGGGGGTCCCCTGGGTCCCTGGGGCGTGGAAGGCAGGACAGGTGGGCAGGCGGAGTGCGTGCATGGAGTGCCGGTGCCTGGGCGCCAGCGGGTCCAGCCAGGGTTGGGGGTCCCAGTCCTGGGCTGTCAGCAGCGGTTGCCTCCCCCTCCTCTGCACCCTTGCCCAGCCAGAGTGGTGTGCGAGCCTGCGCCCTGTGCTCCCCGCTCCCCCAGCTCCTCCGGCCCTGGCCCCAGCCCAGCTTCTGCCCCCCAGGCTGCCTGGGGGTGAGGCAGGAGGGCTGGAGGGGCACCACAGCGGCCTGCGCCCTGCTGGGCTCCCTCCCTACGTCTGCTTGTTGCTGGGAGGGGGTGCCAGGCCGCTTCCTGGGCCTGGCCCAGCACCTTAGCCCGATGGTCCAGGGTGGGAGGGGGGTGGACACCCCAGCTAAAGCACAAGCAAGCACCTTAGTCGCACTCCCCGCCCCACCCCGCCCCTCCTGCCACAGCCAATCCCAAAGCACAATGTCCTGGTCACTTGGCGAGCAGCTGGCCCAAGAAGCCCCGGCCAGAGGGGAGTGGGGGACGCAGGAGCTGGGCCACACGCCCTTCCCCACAGGACACTGGTGGCTGGGGACCCCAGGAGTGGCTCCTGGCTCCCTGGGGGAACGGGCGCAGGGGAGTAGACTCCTCGCTAGGAGAGCCAAAGATGGTTGTGCCTTACCTGGGAGCCCCTCTGCGCCCAGCCCTGCCCCGAGCAGCACGGTCACCCACCCTGGGCCACCGGGCCGGCCGGATCGCTATCATCTCCCGGGGGAGCCAGTACTCCAGGGCGCTCTCCCCAACTCCACTGCCGCCCCGCCCTCCTCAGGGGACAGGTCACCCCATCCACGTGAAGTGCCAACGCCCTCCCCTCCCCGGGCCACGCCCCCAGCCCCCTGGCCCAAGTGAGATTGCACATTATCTACTGTAAGGAGGGGGCGTAGGAAATGTGAACCTGTCGGAGAATAAACAGACGCCTTTGTAACAGCCGCGGGCCTCAGCTCACTGGGCTGGCTGGGAGGAGCCGGGCAGGGCCACCTCACCCCGCCCCACTGGGCCTGGACCCGCGCTGCAGCCGCTGCTCCGTGCCCACAGGGCAGCCCTGGTGAGGGCGCCGCACAAGACAGTGACGGCAAAGGACAGTGGGGGGGGCAGGGACAGCTGCTCGCTCTGGCCGCTGGCGTGTCTCAGCAGGCCGATGGCTTACCAGGAGAGGGTTCCCAAGAGCCACTGGGTCACCCATGGCAACAGGTCCCCTGGGTGACAGTGTCCTGCCTTGGTGGCCTGTGGGCAGCCCCAGAGAAATGAAAAGGGGCCAGCTTTGCACCCTGGGGCCGCTGAGGTGAGCTCCTCTTTATTTACGGGGGGGGGGGACTGCACCTCCGGTCTGGGCGTGGGCAAGGCGCTTCTGTGCAGAGTCAAGCGTCCGCTGGGTGTGAGGCAGGAGGACGGCTGTGAGCTTGAGGCCAGCCTGGGCCACAAAGTGAGCTCACAAAGGAATGCTCCTAAAACTCAAGTGTGGGCTGGGGATTAGCCCGGCCACTCGGGTACTTGGGGTTCCCAGCAACTCGGTCTCACTGTCCTTCCCTTTTTGAGCGGGGTCCTGTGTGGAGCTCAGGCCGGCTCCGGCGCCCTCCTGCTTCAGCCTTCTTCCAGGGCTCCCAGGGTGCAGTGCCCCTTCAGCGTGTGCCACCCGTGGTGTGTGTGGCCCTGTCCTCCGATGGCTCGGGCTCCTCCACAGGCCTGCCCCGTGGTACCCGGGGGACGCTCGCATGTCCACATCCAGAGCCCAGGGCAGCAGGGGCCACCGTGGGCCACACAGCAGCAGTCCGCTGGGTCCCAGCGCTCAGCCAGGCGGGCACTGACACGGTGGCCTGGTCTCCATGGTAACACCAAACACCTTCGGGGCACAGGTCCAGGTCCACCCTGGGCCGCCCGTCCGGGCACAGAAGCGGCAGGCGGTGGGGGCTGTGCGCCCGAGCCCAAACCCGAGGCAGGAGTTTGCAGTAACAAGGGGTCAGTGTTACAGCCTGACAGGCAGTGGGGGCCACCACCAGTGTCCCCTCTGCAGTCAACACGCCTAAAGACGCCAACGAGGGTAAATAATGCTGGGGTTTTATTTCCACCTTGGCACATAGGAGAAGCCACGGGCACACAGGGCTCTGGGCCCAGAGCAGGACACAGGTCTCTGCCACCCCTGTTCCTGAGGGGCGGGGCCTGCTCCCAAGTGGCACTGGTGGCTCTGTGGGCACCAGGGAGGGCCTGGGGCCAGGGGAGGGATGAAGCCCACCATGCAAGACGGTCTCAGTAAACTGCAGGGAGCGCTGTGATTACACTCGCGCAGGTCGAGGGCGCCCCACTCCTGGGGGACATCCGGTGGCGGACTCTGCCCACTGGGGACTGGGTGTGCCCGCCTCACGGGGAAAGGCACCCTCCCCCAGGGCACCCAGCCCACAGCGGGCCCTCCACCCCCCCCCCATGTTCAGAGCCCAGGTACCCCAAGGCCAGGGCCCACTGCTGCCACTGCAGGACCAGCAGGAGTGGAAAGGGCTGTTCGGGTGCCCCCAGCCCAGGGTCCCTGCCACCCCTGGAATCTGCGAGCATCCAGCAGGTCGCCGTGACACCTGGCTTGCCTTCCAGCATCTGTGGGTCACAGGTCATGCAGGCAGGCACAGTGCACCCCTGTAATCCCAGTGCAGTACTGGGGAGACTGAGCCAGGAGGCACACTGAGAGACCAAGGCCAGCCTGGGCTATGCGGTGACTCAACAACCCACAAAGCGACCCCAGGTGCTGTGTGAGCCCTCTGGGCCTCCGTCCCCTATCCACAGAGCAGGGCCAGCGTCAGCTCCCGTGTCACGTAGGATGACAGCAGGAATGGACGAGTCACCCTGCGGGGAGGGCGTGCTCAAAAGCAGGGGTGACTCCCACCTTTTCTCCCCATGTGCCCCACAGTGCCGGGCCAGCCCGCACTTGCTCCCCATCACTCCTGGGGACCAGGGGCTGAATTGCTCCCCTCTGTCCTCGCCCCCCAAGACAGTGCAGGAAAATGAGTGCACTGACCTAGTCACTTTGTCTTCCTCCTCTTTGGGGACTGGACCCAGAGCCTTCCTGCTCGGCCCTTTCTGTTTGGTCTCCCCACCACCTTCTTGAGACAGTCCATCTAGCCCACGGTGTGTAGCCCAGGCTGGCCTGGAACTCATGGTCCTCCTGACTCAGGCTCCCAAGTGCTGGGATGCAGGCGGGCACCGCTGCACCTGGCTTTTTCCGGCTCTTTTTAACAAGTTCATTCAGAGATGCCCGGCAGCGTTACGTTGCTCACGCTGGGTTCAACTTCAGGATCCTCCTGCCTCAGCTTCCCGGAGTTTTAGGATCAGGATCACCAAACCCAGTTTCTGTTTTCTTCTTTTTTCCTCCTGTTTTTGACTGCCTGGGTCCAGCGGAGCCTGAATGTTAATTACTGAACTGTCCCGTGTTAGCTTGTTGGCAGATGTGCCTCAGAGTCCGCACTTCTGTTCCCAAAGCCACACACAGAGGCGTCTGCGGCCATACCACCCTGAAGTGCCCGCTCTCGTCTGATCTCAGACGCAAAGCAGGGGCGGGCCTGGTGAGTACTTGGACGGGAGACCCAAAGCCACACATGCAGAAGGCGGGAGCTGCAGGGTGCCAATGGATGTGGGCTTCAGCCTGGTGTCCAGGCCGGGTGGCCTAGCAGAGGACAGGGGGGTGGGTGTTTGTCAGCATCTGAAGGATAATCGGGACAGAGCACAGCCTAGGGCAGGGGCCTGCCCTGGTGTGTGCTCGGAGGACCCTGTGCTTGTCCTCAGAGCACAAAGAAGGTTGGATGTCCCTGCCCCTCTGGAAGTCACCTCAACAAGTACAGGGAGGTGGGTGTGGTGGCACATGCCTGTAATCCCAGCACTCGGGAGGCTGAGGCAGGAAGATACTGCAAGTTCAAGGCCAACCTGGACTGCACAGCAGGACCTTGTCTCAAAAAATAAACTAGTGAATGTGAAAAAAGAAATAAGACGATGTCTCCTGATACTCTCAGCTTGGATCGAAGATCCCCACAGGCACCAAAACCCCGTGGTCAGCTCTTACAGGACGCAGTGCGGCACAGAGGCCGGCAGACAGGCGGGCTGGCCCTCCACGGAGCGGGTGGCCCGGAGCGATGGGGCAGTGGGCAGGAGCCTGGACTTACTGCTCCGCACGAGGGCTGCAGCTGCTGGGAAGACCGAGTGGTCCGTCACGTCTTGCTGGTGAGGACAGCCTTAGTGTGCAGACACTCAAACTCGGGGTGTGCGGGAGCTGCATACGCCAGGCCTGCACTCAGGAGGCTGAGGCAGGAGGATCCCTGCCAGTTCCTGGCCAGCCTGAACCACTTAGGGAGCGCTCGCTTTGAAAGCGCGTAAGTCCAACGCCCCTGGCCCAGCCCACCAGGGCCTTCCTCACCTGCACGCCCTCCCGCCCGGCCCGCACGGTCCTCCTGCCGCCCCGCGCAGCCCGAGGATCCAGTCCCCTCCGGGTCCCCACGGGTCGTCCTGCACGTGAGCGCCTCCCACCTCCCTCGGCGCGACCACTCACCTCGGACCACAGCACAGGGATCTTGGAGAGAAGCGGTCCCCCTTCCGCCGGGCGTCCGCGGGACCCCAGTTTCCTACAGCGGCGAGCGCGCCGCCGCCACACCCCGTCCAGAGAGCGGAAGTATGTGCGCTTCTGGTCCCGCCTCCGCCATCTTTGTTGTGGGCACAGGAAGCCTCCGTTCTACACACCACGCCCCTCCGCGAACTCCGGGACCCCGAGCACCGTGCTATAGCCTGGCCAGCTTTTTAATCGGAGGCCATAGCCTCAGTTCCAGACCCAGCCTCTTCGGCTGTGCCTGGGCAACCTGCTTCCCTTCTGAGGCAGTGTGAATGAGAACCTACTTAAGTTGAATTTGTGGGATTTGAGATTGAACGCAGGGCTTGCTTACTGAGCTACATGTATGCTGAGGCGGTCTCACTAAATCGTTAGATTGCCCCGGCTGGGTCTGGATTTGGTATCCTCCTGTCTCAGCCTCCGAGTGTCGGGGTGACCGCGGTGCCCTGCTTCGACTCACTGAAGCTTCGGGAGAACGCCCAGGTCGGCTCCGCTGCTGTCTGGGAAGCCCGCCCAACCCAGCGTCCCACGGGCGCTCCGGAAAGGGCGGGCGGGGATGGCCGGTCCCTCTGCATCCCGCCTTCTGCGCGGTTCTGCCGGACTCGCCCCGCGCCGCTCCTCCTTTCTTGCAAGAGGGGCAGAAAGGTCGCCTTGGGGTCGCCAGGGCGGGTAGGAGAGCTGGGGATCCCTTTCCACGCGCGCGCAGGTGGGTGTCGCGGACTTGCGTATCCGGGGGCTCAGCCTTGCTGGATGCTAGCCCGAGTCTATAGGAGCCTATGCGTAGGAGGACGAGGGGCGGGGCGGCGCCGGGAGCCCCCAGGCTGCTACCCATTGTCAGCGTCCAGGCCAGAGAGGAGGGCGCCCCCAATGGGGCGCCACGGGATGTGAAGGAGCCACAGTGGCGACGGCTTTGGAGAGAGCTTCTAGGGAAGACGGGGGAGTGAGTGCCCACGTGCCACAAGGGATGGAAACTCCAGGTGCTCAATTAGGGGCCCGGGCACGGAATCCCTCGTCTCTGGAAGGCTGAGGCAGAGAATCACAAACTGGAGCCCAGCCTAGGCAATTTAGTGATACCCTGTCTCAAAAAAAGAAAAAGATAAAAAGGTGCGGGGCAAGGATGCAGTTCAATGTGAAGGTCCTTAATTCAATCCCCGGTACAGCAATCAGTCAATAAAATGGGAGCGGTGGCAGGAATAACTACGCAGGGGCTACCGTGGGGAAACGTACCACGATCTCCACGGGGAAGGGAATGGCAAGATCTTTACGTGAGGTCTCCGGGGACGGAGGCCGCGAAGCCCTGGGTCACCCAGAGGCGGGTAGAGGGCTTTCCCCGCGGGGCGTCGCGCCTCCCCTGCAAGCAAAACCCCTGCCGCCCCGCTGGCCTCAAGCCCGGAAGTCCCGGCCCGGGACAGGGAGAGGGGCGTACCCAGAGATGCAGGTCCCGCCCCGGACCCCGGTCCTTATATGGGCATCCGGAAGCCACTCGCGCTGTCGACGTCACTGCTTCTACATTTAGCTCTGGGAGTCAGCGGGCTTTAGTGGCGCCCAAGCTCGGCGCGTAACGTGGGGAGGGGGCGCGCTTTAAAGGGGCCGCACCATGAATAAATGGAGCCGTTGGGTAGTTGTGCTTTGTGTTTGTGCGTGTGTGCAACTGAGTTCTGCGACGCGTGGTGGTGGGCAGGGCCGCTGTTTTCTCGGCTCTTTCCCGGCAAGGCGCGGCGTCCGCTCCTACCGCAGCCCCGCCCCCCGGGGCGTTCAGGCCGCCCGGCGCCCGGATGGGACCCACGTGTGCGCTGCCCTGTCTCCGTCGCGTCCGCCGCTCCGTCCGGGCTTAGCCGCGCCCCGCCTCACTCCCACCGCCCACGAGCCGGAGCGGCAGCCAAGCGCTGCAGCCGGCGGGCGGCAGGTTGGTAGCGCGGCTGCTCATTCATTCACTTGGCGGAACCTGGACAAGCGGCTTTCTTCGTTTTCCCAACCTGAAAACAGACATAGTCGTACCTTCCGCCGAGTTGAAGGTGAGGGATCCGAGAGACCGATGGAGTGAAGAAGTTGCACGAGCCTGGCCGACGTGGTGGCGCCGCCTTGTAACCTCAGAACTCGGGAGGCTGAGGGAGGCGGATCTCTAGGAGTTTCAGACCAGCCTGGTCTCAGCCCTCCACCCCTCAAGTTTAGCAAACCTGGCACGCAGAAAGCACCGATTCCGAAAACGTTAGACGGCTAGAGGACGCTAGTAGCAGTGCCCACCGGGGCTGCGGGGCCCGAACCTGGGTCTTCCCTAGTGCAAAAGGAAACGCCGCCCAGGACCCGCCGGTGCCTCCCGCCGCGAGCGCCATCCCAGGCTCTGAGCCTCACTCGGGCCTCGGCGGATTATGGGGCAAGGAGACCACACCGAGAGCTCCGCGTACAGTCGGGGGAGGACGCCCCGCTGTGTTGGACTTTCGGTTTCCTAGCCTCGCTGGGTAAATTCCGCCCTGTCGCTTTAAGGAGTCTCTGACCACCGAGCAGCCGAACGCCCTGCTGCGGCCCTCTGATTGGGCGGGGCGCGGTGATGTCATCGTGGGTATAAAGGGGCTAGAGTGGCCGGAGCAGGGGCAGAGCTTCCTAGCCGCCGGCGCTGGAAGGGTTGGTGTGTCTTCCGTCGTGTCCAGCCGCTGCCCGTTCCGCGCCTCGCAGAGTCCCTGCAGCCCTCGCCGTCGAGCCGCCATGGAGGTGCAGAAGGAGGCGCAGCGCATCATGACCCTGTCTGTGTGGAAGATGTACCACTCGCGAATGCAGCGCGGCGGCCTGCGCCTGCACCGGAGCCTGCAGCTGTCGCTGGTCATGCGCAGCGCACGGGAACTCTACCTCGCGGCCAAAGTGGAGGCGCTGGAGCTCGAGGCGCCGTCGCCGGCCGCGCGCTGCCCCCAGGACCCGCGCCTGCACCCGCCGCGGGAAGCGGAAGTGCCCGCCGCGTGTGCGCCCCCCGACGGGGAGCCACCGGAGCCCATGGACGCGCAGGAGGAGGCGGCGCCCCCCAGAGCTGCGGAGCCGCCGGCCAGCTGCTCCCCGCGCCCCACCAGAGCCGGCCGCAAGCGGCGCAGCAGCAGCAGCCCGAGCGACGGCGTGGACGCCGGCCTGGCCCCCAGCAAGAAGGCCCGCCTGGAGGAGCAGGAGACCGCAGCGGAGGCGTCGTCCGAGCCGCCCGGCCGCCTGCCGCCCGCGCCCGCGCCGGCGGAGGGCGCCTTCCCCAACCTGGCGCGCGTCCTGCAGCGGAGCTTCTCCGGGCTGCTGAGCCGCGGCCCGGCCGCCGCCCCGACGGCGCCCCCCGCGCGCGACGCCACGCCGGCCTGCCGCGCGGCGGACCCGGTGCTGCGCGTGCTCGTGCGCGCCGTGGTGGCCTTCTGAGCGCCGGGCCGCTGCCGGAGCCAGAGCGCGCGCCGAGCCGGCGGCCCGAGCGCGCAACCGAGGCGGCGCGCCCGCCGGAGCCACGCGAGCCGGCGGGAGGCCAGGAGGAGCCAGGCGGCCGCCCGGGCGCGGGGGCCGCAGAGGAACCCGGCCCGGGGAGCGGCGGCGGCCAGGAGCTGGGGCGCGGGCGCCTTCCGCGAGCCCCGCGGCGCCCGGAGGTGCTCGTGTGCGGACTGGGACCCGGGCCTCGGCCTCTCCCGCGAGGGGAGCGCGGCGGGCGGCTCGGTCCTTCAATCTCAGGGTCGGACTTGGTTTTTCTACTTTGTTCTAAGCCGAGCGCTGGGTCGCCCTTCCAGCCTTGGAGAAGCCCGGGCACTCCGGCCCCTCGGTGACATACTTGTGCAAGCGGTCACCGTTGCGTCATGGGGCCGGGGCCGGGGCGGGGAGCTTCCTGTCGCCCGGCGTGGGTGTGGGGCCCGGGAGGAGGCTCGGGGCGTGGACGCCCTGGAGTGGGAGGAGCGCGACCTGAGTCACTCGGCCGCCTCACCGCAGCTGCCCCGGAGCCCGGCGAGTTCCAGATTCGTCTTCTTATTTTTCGATTTCCTCGTGTGTGTGTGTTACGAGGTGGCGCGGTGCCCCCAGCCCAGAGCATGGCCTCCCTTGGACACACGGACTCGCAGCCCAGCTGCACCCAGGAGGCCGGTTTACCTTCCCGGCGCTGGCGCCGCACACCTGGCGTCGCGTTGGGACTGTCACAGCCGGGACAATAAAGGCCATCGCGGTGGAAAGTGCGGTCTGTCTGGTTCTCTTCTCCGGGGGGCGGGGCGGGGCCCCAGGAACCGGTCTGGCGGGTTAGCGCGTGGGCGGCAGCACGGGGCCCTTGGCTCGGCCCCCGGGGCCGGTGCTAGTGGCCGCCGCCCTAAGCTGGAGGTTGGGGGTTTCCAGAATTCCCCGTGTTGGAAGGTTGCCCCTTTCCGCTTTCTCATTTCTAACCGACGGGGGGTGGTACTGGGGAGTCCGACTCCCGGGTGGAGTGAGAAGCTGTAATTGGAGCCTAGAGAGACGGCTGTTTGCCTGGTGTGCGCGCGGGGGGGGGGGCGTGCCTGTCATCCCAGCACTGCGGGAAGCCGAGGCAGGAGGGTCCCGAGTTCAGTCTCGCCTGGATGATGTAGAGATCCTGTTTCAAAATTCAAAAGTTAGTTTAAAAGGATGAGGATGTAGCTCGGTGCAAAGGGCCCTAGGTTAAATCCTCAGCATTACAGAGAAGTCAGGTCTCCTCACCTGGGCTTGAGGGGTTTCGGAGCACCATTTCGGCCCACTGTCAATGTCTCCCGGGGGCAGGTGTGCGGCCCGACCAGGAGGTGGGGTCCCGGATTCAATTTCCCTACTTTTGAAACGGGTCTCTACAGTTCCTGGCACACTTTAGATTCAGAAACTCCCTAGTGAGCTGGGTGTGATAGTGCTCCCCTGTCTTCCCAGCACTCTGGGAGGCAGAGGCGGGAGGGTCTCAAATTGGAACGCAGCCTGGTCAGCAAGTCGAGGAGACCTAGACCCAAGGCTGGGGAATGGCTGGGGCAGAGGCCCTGGGCCCGGTCATCAGTACACACCCGTCCTTGCCACCTGCGGGTGCGTCCCAGTTGCTGGAGCTGTCCCGAGAGGAAGAGAAAACAAATTCGTCTCCTGCTGGTTCAGAGCCCGCCCCTCGGGCGTCGCCTGGGGCTAAGAGAGGGGTGGCGGTGAGGACAAAGGAGCCGCAGGTGCGAGAGTCCGGCAGCGGGTCTGCGGGCCCCGCCTGCGACAGCTGGGAGCGCCACTGTGGGCTGTGACCCGGGGACCCCAGGGGAACCCGAGTCGAGGCCGGGCAGTCCCCGGGGACCTCGAGCCTGCTTCTGGCCTCCAGCGCCTCTGACCCCTTCCAGGAAAGTGCGTGGGCTCAGTAGCACCCGCAAGGCCCCAAGGGGACGTGGGGGTGCGGCGCCCACGGCCCGGGGCCCGGGAAGTCCCCGGCGGCCAGGGAGGGGCCGCGTGCATCCTGTGGGAGGAACCGGGCCCTTCCTTCCGCGGGAAGCGCGCTCGACCCCCACCCCGCCGCAGCGTGGGGACTTCCGGTGTCGGCGGGCGGTGGGGACCCGAGGCCGGGCTGTGAAGAAACTTCATACACACCTGGAGACGGAGCGCCCCCCGTCCCCTCGGCCATCAGAAGGGGCAAAAGCGAAAGCCTCTAGGCTGCAGAGGTATCAGGCTACTTGCTTACCGTGACAGGTGCTGCGTAAATAAATACAAACATTATTATATAAATTTTCTTGAGACAGTCTATGCAGTTCAGGTTGCCCGGGAGCGCACTTTAACCCAGGCTGGTCTCGATCTTGAAATGATCGGCCTGCGTCAGCCTCCCCAGTGCTGGGATTACAGACCATACTATGATTTTCCAGACAGGTTCTTGCTATATCGTCCAGGGTGGCCTTGAACTCACTGTGTAGCCCAGGTTGACCTAGCCACAGAGATTCTCCTGCCTTAGCCTTTCAGGTGCAAGGATTGGCGGTGTAGGCCACCTTGCCCAGTTGTCTCGAATAACAACTTTTAACCAGGTCTGGGGAGTCCACACCATTCCCTGGGACAGACTATCTGGAATGTCATGTGTGACAATAGATGTGAAAACTTCAAATGTCACCTAGCCTGGGACCAGCAGGTTAGGCAGGGACTCCCTGCCTGCAGCAGCAGCCTCCCAAAGAAAGGAGTTCTGGATCCCAGCACTGTAGGAGGCTGAAGCAGGAAGATCACAAGTTTGAGAATGGCAACTTGGCATTTTAGTGAAACTAAGTTTCAAAAAGAAAGAGAAAAGGGCTGAGCACAGTAGCTCATGTCTGTAATCCCAGCACTCCAGAGACTGAGGCAGGAGGATCTCTAATAGTTTGAGGCCAGCCCAGGGTACACGGTGAGTCCAAGGCCAACCTGAACTGCAGAGTGAGACCCTGTCTCGAAACAATAAAATGGGGCAGGGGTGTCGGTCAATGTGATGGCCTGATGGCCGTCTGTGTGTGTGTGTGTGTGTGTGTGTGTGTGTGCGCGCGCACACACACATGCATTCTGGTGGTGGTGCCCAAAGTCAGCACAAAGGAGAAACCACCTGCAGCCTACAGCTGTCCTGGCCAAGATGGAGGAGTTCCTGCTGCTCCCCAAGCGCGGGAGGCCCCCGGACCTGCTCCCAGCTCAGCAGTTAGCCCGACCCAGGAGCCTGAGGTGGCCTCAGTGGTCTGTTTCTGCCCGAGGGCGAGCACTGGGACTGCAGCCAGTGGTGCGAGCTGGCCTCTCACGCAGGGGTCCCTGGGGCCCCTGCATCCTCAGCACTGAATCAGATGAAACCGGTAAAGTGTTCAGTCTGTGATCTTTATATAGGTACTGGGTGAATCTCTGGGTGCTTCAAACTCAGGGTGCTTCTCTCCTGAGAGACATCCCAGCCCTTTTCACATTTTATGTGAAACAGTTTCACTCCGTAAATCAGGCTGGCTTTGAACTCACCCCCATCCTCCTGCCTCAGCCTCCTGAGTGCTGGGATTACCACATGCACCACTGCGCCTAGCCTCGCTATTTATTTTTTACTTTGACACGGGGTCTCCCCACGTTGCCCAGGGTGCCCTCAAGCTCACAATCCTCTTGCCTCAGTTTTTCAGGAGTTGGCTGGCACCCCATACCTGTTCCAACCCACTGGTTAATCACTCACCATACTTGAATGTGGCCGTTAAAGTTACAGTGAAAACAAAACAAAGCCATGAAATCTTGCTGAAACAATAGCCAGGGTGGAACAGGCTCCAGGCAACATTTTATTCCAAGAAAGATTAGCAGCTTTTAAAGACACATCATTTCCAAGAGAAAACTTTTCGCTTTTCTTGCTTTTTGAGGTGTGGTCTTGCTGTGTGGCCCAGGCTGGGTTTAACCTGGTGGAGCTCCTCCTGCCTCAGCCTCAGAAGGGCCTGGATTCCAGTCTGTCTTTAGACTAGGAAGGGCTTGCCAACGGAAAGGGGTGGATTGGAGATTAATTCCAGCCCCTTCCTTAGAGAGCTGAATGCCGGGCTGGGCTGCATGCCTGAGGCCCTGGGTGTCCTGCTCTCCAGGCCAAAATAAATCCTGCACTGAGGGAGGCCTGAGAGGACGCAGCCGCTTGGCCCTGACCTGTCACTCTGGCCACACTGACCTGCTTCTCATTCCCAGGCTTCCCGAGTCTTCCCGTCACTCCCTGCTGTACCGGGGATCTGCCCCAGCCTCTGTCTAAGGAGATCTCTGGGGCGAGGTCCCGGGTGCACCCTCACTGGGCTCAAGACGCCGACGTTTTTGGTTAACAGCCAGGTCAAGAGCTGTTTTTAGCTGACGACGAGCTTGCGGCCTGCAGGAGTGCAGGCAGGGGCTTCCGGAGGATGCCTTCCCGTGCGTGTGCAAATGATGCGTGTGCAAGGGTCCTGGGAGACCGGCTTGGCGCGGCCACTTTAACAGGGAGGAAACCGAGGCCCAGAGAGCCCCGCCCTGGAAGACAGCAGCAGGTGGGGGCCAGATCGCAGAGCTGGTCCTTTGCCCACCTTGCTGTACCGGCACCGCCTGTTTAGCAGACCTGTTGACCCGGTTCCGGGTCCTGGGCGCGGTTCAGCCCCTGCGGCCCGCGCCCAGCCCTGGCCTAGATGCGGCCGGGAGGGGCGGGGCTTAGCCTGCGAGGGTGGGGAGCTGGCTTGACGCGGGGCGGGACGATTGGTGCCTCGGTGGGAGTATGCAAATCAATCCCCGCCCACTCTGTTCCTCACCCCGGCCACTTCCAAGAAAACTCAACTGGGATCGCCGCGGGCGGGGCGGGGCTTTAGTTGGGGCGTGGCCGAGGGCGTGGTTTGCTGGGCGTCCTCTCCGGGCGGGGCTTTGTTGGGCGTGTTTCTCTTGGAGGCGGGGCTTTTCTGGAGGCGTGGCCTTCGGCCCGGCGCAATGGGCAGAGCGGTGCTGTGGGGGTGCAGGCTCCCGAGGTGCTCGACTTGCACCCGAGTGCGGGGACCCGGACCTACCCGTGCTGGGGGCACCTGGACCCCACGCGTTTGTGTACGGGGACACGGCTCTGTTCGCGTTTGATTTTTGAGGCCGATCGCAGTCACCCGCCCATTTCTGTTAGGTTAGCCGACCGGGAGTGGGGGGGTGTCCCCAGTTCATGTCGGGGACCGAAGCGGTGCCGTCCTGCCGGCCCCAGGCCCTCGGCCTCACCGTCCTTCCCAGGCCTCGGAGCCCTCGGGCCAATGCCACCGGCCCTGCACGGTGGGCGCAGTCAGGGTTCCCACCCCGCGCCCATAGGGAGGTGATAGTCTGGCCCGGCCCCTCCAGCTCCCCCCCCATCTTCCTCCCCAGCAGCACCCCCAGCTGCGGCTCCTCTGTCCCGCGTCTGCCCAGTCCAGGGCACTGTGCCGGGCACCTACTCAGGAGCAGCTGGCAGGGCAGGCGGGCGAGACACCTTGCCGCTGGCCTGGAGCACGGGGCAGGCGGGGCCAGTGGGACTGGGAAGCCCGGGACCAAACCTTCTGGCTCCCAGATGGGGTCGGCCGGGAGGCCCTGGAAAGCCCAGGCCCGCGGGGAAGGCAGGGCCGCCGGCTTCCTCTCCTGGGGAGGGCTGTGCGGTCAGGGCCCCTCCGAGGGGTTCCTCGAGTCCTCCTGGACAGGAGGGCCGGGCCGAGAAGAATGGGGCTCGGAGGCGGGGAGCTTCGCGGGAGCCCTGGCCTCGGGTGCAGCTGAAGGGGGGGACCCCAAGGCCTGGCCCCGTGGGGCTGGGACAGGAAGGTGCACCCGGTTGGTAGACGGCCGTCTCCCAGGGCTGGGGCTTGTGGACGTGGTCAGGACTCCACCGCAGAGATTGCACGGTTCCCTGCTTGGCTTGGCGGGGTCACGGGACTTGCTGGTTTCCCCTTTGCGGCTGTGGGTGGTGCAGCCAGGGACAGGGACGGGAGGCAGGTGACACCAGAGTCCCCCCACCAACAAAAAAAAGAGGAAACTACAATCCTTTTGGGAAAGTCTCACTACTTGTGTGGGCTGTGCTCTAGCCTGTTATCTGGGCGTTTCCCAGGTCAGCTGCAGGTCAGGCTGTGCCTTGGGCCTGGGCCTTAGGCAGTCTAGGCCTCCTGGGGGTGGGAGGATCTGCTGTTCCTGCGCCTTCCCCAGGAGCAGGTGGGCCTGGAGCCCTGGGGCTTGGGACAGAGCCACCCTGGGGAGGCCCTCGGAGGAGACCCTGAACAGCAGACCCCAGGCAGGATGTGACGGGGCAGTAGAAAAACTACCTCCCAGGGCAAGTCCTTTTAATTTTTTAAATATTAATCTATTGTACAGTTTAGCTATGCATAATGACTACACTCCTCAGAGGACCTTGCATGGGTCCGTACTTATGCCTCAGTTCCTCTTTCTTTTTTTTTGGTTTTGAGACAGTGTCTCCACACATAGCCCAGACTAGCCTTGAACTCATGGTGATCCGCCTGCCTCAGCCTCGCCGAGTGCTGGGATGACAAGGGTATGCCTGTGTAGTCAGCCGCGGACACTTTGCAGCGGAGGAAACTGAGGCACAGTGTGATGAAGCAACAGGTCCGCCCCAGGTCTCACCTGGTATGGTGAGGTCCACTGTTTTGCTCCCCCGGGTCTGGGCAGGGAGGGAGCCTGGGCTGTGCTCAGCAGGACTTTGGCTTTGGCCTCAGCTCTGGTTTTTAGCTAAGGCCCGGGCTCCTCCCCGGCCGCTTCTCACCACCTTCCTGTTTAAGTTCCTTGGTCCACTGACTGCACCTTTTTTCTTCTTTCAGCAGGGTAAAAACTTCCCTACGGGGCCAATGTGTGCTCCCCGAGCCCAGGGCTTTCCTGAGGACAAGTCGGTTGTTTGTTAACTAAACTGCCCGCGATGCACCCGGCACCGTGGCCTCGCCCGTCATCTCGGCACTTCGGGAGGCTGAGGCGGGGGGCTCCATCAGTTCCAGTCCAGCCTGGGTAATCGAGCCAGGCTCTACCTCAAACCAAAAAATAAAATCAGGGCTGGTGATGCCGCTCGGCGCCAAGGCGCTGGTTCAGGGCGTGGCCGCCGCCAGATCAGAGGGCTGCGGCCGCCTCCCACCCCGCCCCGTCCCTGCCGGTGCAGGAAATGGAGCACCGGACGGCTTCACCTTTAGCCCCGAGGGCGGCGGGGCCGCCGGGCAGGGGCCAGAGCAGCCGGGCGGCAAGCCAGTGACCTCCCGAGGCCCTGGGCCCGTCCCCAGTCCCTGCCCCGGCCGCCCTGCCCAGGTGCCCTCGCTTGGCCTCCGGCGCCGGAAGTGCCGCGGGGGGCGGGGCCTCTGGCGCCGGAAGTGCCTGGGGGCGGGGCCTCCGGCCCGTGGTCCCTGGGCGGCTGCGCATGCGTCCTGCGCCGCGCGCCCTCCCGCCCCCGCCCGCGCGGCCCCTGCAGACTCGGCTTTGGAAACAGCTCGGAGTTTTCAAAGCTGTGGTGTGGGGGACAGGAAACCCCGTGGGGAGGCGAGGAGGGGAGGGCGAGGCCAGCGCGCGGGGAGACGCTGGACGTGTAGGGGGACGCGCCCTGGGGCCCGCGGTCTCCTGCTCTCCCCTCCTCCTCCTCCTGTCCCCTCCTCTGCCCCTCCCTTCCTCCTCCTCTTTTTTTTTTTCAGTTTTGGTTGCTGGTTTTTTTTTCATGACAGGCTCTCACTATGTAGCCCAGGCTGCACCGATCCTCCTGCCTCAGCTTCCCAGAGTCCTGGGATTACAGGTTTGTACACTATAGCAGGCCAAGAATCATACTTTTTCCCTTTTTCTTCTTCTTCTTTTTTTTTTTTTTTTTGAGACACGCTGCAGTCCAGGCAGGCCTCAGACTGAGCGATCTTTCCACCTCAGTCTCCTGCGTGCTGGCATCACAGGCCAGTGCCACCGCCCCGGATCTCTCTTTTCTGGGTGGGGGACTGAATCTGGGCTAAGCACAGTAACGGCTCCAACTCCCAGCCTGTTGAAATGCTCCATCGCGATAATAAACTCCCGGTGATAACATTCACAGTCTCTTCCTGGTTTCAGTACACAGTGTAGAACCTGATTGTTAACTACTCACCGGCACGGTCAGCGGATGGCTCTCTTCCTCCTAACTGAAATTCAGTCTCTCCCTCTGTACCTGGGATGGAACCCAGGGCCTTTGCACTAACCTACATCTCTAGCCCTTGTTTTATTTTTTAATTCTAAGATACAGCCTTGCTAAGTCCCTAGATTGACTTTGGGAGCCCCCTGCCTCAGCCTCGCCTCGATGGCTTCACGGCGCTGTAGTGAATTCTCCAGCTCACGCCAAGCAGCGCTTGGCGTTCCTCCGCCTCGGGCCTGGGTCGGTTTGGTTCCATTTGCCTGGGTTCCGGGCTCTGGTCCCCTAGTCTCCCTGCTCTGTCCAGCTGTTTGTCTGTCCCTCTATCATCCATCTGTGCCCCTCTGTCTTCTGTCCCCTGACGGTCCTCTGTCTGTCCGAGTCCTGGCGCTTGAACCCCAGGCCTTGCGCATGCCGAGCAGGTGCTCTGCCCCTGGGCTGCCCGCCAGGGCTCTGCTGTTTTAGTCCGAGGCAGGCCTTGCTGTGTAGCCCAGACAGGCCCCAGACGCGATCCTGCTGCCTCGGGCTCCTTAAGGAAGTCCCGGCTGCCGGCTGCCCCAGCCCGCCGCTGCGCTGGCTCCCACTGCCCGCGGGATGAGATGCAAGGACCCGCGGCAAGTGGGGGGAGGGGTCGCCCTCCAGGGGCGGGAGGGGCTGGGGCACGTGGGGGGGTGCTGGAGGCTGCACATGCGCAGTAGGGCCAGGCCTTGCTGGGCGGAGCCTCGCTGGCTGGAGGCGGGGCTCGGGGCCGCAGCTCCTCCCCGCATGCACGCAGGGCTGGGCTGGGGTCCCACGGGACCCCGCGGCTGGCCCGGGACAAAGCTGCCGTGGGCCCAGACACCTGCAGCTCGCGCATTCCATGGGGGGGCGGGGCCTGGGGGTAAAGTCGCCCCTGACCCCCCAGCTGGTGCCCCTCGTGGCGCTGAGCCTAAAGGCAGCGGCCACTAAGCCCTGCGCAGAGCAGTCACACAGTGCACGGGCGCGGGTCCAGGCGGCTTCCCATGGCGTGACGCTTTTCTGTTTCTTTTCTCTTTTTTTTTGGTTTAAGACAGGGTCTCGCTATGCAGTTCAGGCTGGACTTGAGCTCACTTTGTAGCCCAGGCTGGTCTCGAACTTGCAGCGATCCTCCTGCCTCAGCCTCCCGGAGTGCTGGGATGACAGGCGTGCACCGCTTCCGCTGGTGGCCTTGCTGTTTTTTCCCGCTGTGGTGCCAGAGCCCAGGAGGTGTCACGTACCAGACCCCTGCACTGCACGCCAGCTGCCTCTTCCACGTGGCCGCCTGGAGCTCGAGGGCCTGGCGACCGTTGTTCCTTGTTTCCTTCCCCAAGCTCTGAGGAGGGGCTTTGCATGGAGTTATGTGCACAGCTCTGCCAATTTTTAAAAATTTGAGGCGGCGGCTAGGCGGCTGGGTCTGGGAAGGCTGCGTGGTGAGTGGGGCCGGCATGACATGGACCCAGTGCCGCACCTTTTCACCCTGAGTGACCTCGGGCCAGTGCAGGGGCTTTTCTGGTCATCCCAGGCGCTTGGGAGGCCGAGGCTGGATTCCAACTACCAGGTCAGCGTGGACAACTTCCAGACTTCCTGTTTCCAGATTTAAAAAACAAAATATATATATATATATATATATATATATATATATATATATATATATATGTATGTATGTATATGTATATATATTGAGACAAGGTATCACTGTATGGTTCAGGCTGGCCTCGAACTCCGAGTAGCACGGGCTGGCCTGAGTTT